>CAUYQG010110750.1:0-15541 GCA_963574415.1 Tarsius wallacei | reverse complement strand
AATAAATCAAAAAAAATTAGCCGGGCGTGGTAGCGCGCGCCTGTAGTTCCGGCTACTCGGAAGGCTGAGGCGGAAGGATCGCCGGAGCCCAGCAGGTTGAGGCTGCGGTGGCCGGAAGCGGCCACTGTACTCCAGTCTGGGCGACGGAGCGAGACTCCAACTCAAAAAAAACAACAACAACAACAAAAAAAAACAAAAAACAAAAATAAATGTGGCTAGTGGCTACAGTATTGGGCAGGTCAGATCTAGGAGTAGACCCAGGGAATGAGTGGTGAACACATTCATTGTAAGAGAGATAAAGGAAATGAGAGTATATAAAATTAGAAGCATCATCTCCATGGATAACGAAATTACTGAGAATAATGACAGGATGGTATCAGAAGTGATGGTAAACCACAGTCTAAAAATCTCTGTAAATATTTTTGTGCTGTGATCACATTTCCTTTCTTGTACTTCTTTTTGTATTGTTATTGTTTGCTTTATTCTTTCTTTAAGTTCTCAGAAATCCTCTCTGAACTCTTTTCTTATGTATTCCCTGGATTTCTCTCTTGGCTTGTTGCCAGGCTGTCATCTTAAAACTTCTTAGGTATGTGTTTATCTTTCATATCTGAAAATGTCTTTATCCTGGTGTCACACCCAATAATTTCACTTGGTATGGAATTATCAGGCGTTGAAAGAATTCTTCACTGTTTTCTAGAATTAAGTATTGCTGATGAGAAGTCTGATACCTATATGACTCTAACTCTTTTGTAGATGACTTTTCTTTTTTACTAAAGATGTTTTTGTTTCTTTAATGTCTCATCATTCCAAAATTTCACAATCATGTTTTATCAGCCAAGATTCAGTGAGAAGACAGAAATCACACTAGTAATATGAATAGGGAAACTTTCATATGAAGAATTATTAACTAGTAAAAGGGGCTTTTCTTTTAAGTTGGGGAAAGCATGCAGAAATATCAGATGTAAAGAGCAGCCACCACTTCTAGAACTGAAGAGAGTGCCCATGAAGGAATGAATGTAGAAGAGGACTTTGATCAATGCTGAGGTTCAGACATCATTGGTAAGGGTACAGCTGTGGCCCACTGGATGGCAAAGAAATTTGCTGAAATACCACAGGCTCAGACTGGCAAGCCAAAAGTTACCCATTCAGGTGCTAGCAACATTCCTGGGAAGCTACCCTCTGGGGTGTTGACAAAATTTGCTGGTAGATGAGCATTACTATATTTCTTGCACACCACTGTGAAGGAAGATGCTTGCTGGTGAGGAAGCCATCTGCTGGCAACCATAGATCAAGAAAAATGATCATTGAAACAAGGAAAGGAAGCCGCTTCCTCTTGTAGTGTCCACCCAGCATCCTCTACTGACAAGGCCTAATCTTGGGTCAGCTGGGAAAGGAGAAATATTTATAGGATCCACCTATAAATAACTCAAAGCAGGGCAAAGAAGGGTGGATATAGGCTTAGAGGCAATACATCGGTTACTCGTAGACATGTACACAGGATAGTGTTTCTTGTTTTTTGTTTTTCATTCATGGACTAGGCACTTTTTGAGCCATTTAAATCTGAAGATTTCTGACTTCTTTCAACTCTTGAAAATTTTTAAAAATTTTCTCTATAATATTCTTTCCTCCATTTCCTTTGTTCTCCTTTTTCTAGGTGACATCATTTGTAGGTTACTTCTCCCAGACTAATCTATTATATGCTTTCATATTTTCTTTTCTTCTCCACTCTGGGAGATGTACTTAATTATATTACCCAATCTTTTTTTTATAACTCCCCATTTTCTCCTCCCTCCAATCCCTAGTATCTACCACTGCAGTCTTTGATTTTATGAATTTGACTATTTTAGATGCCTCACATAAGTGGAGTAATGCAGTATTTGTCTTTCTACGTCTAACTTATTGCACTTAGCATAATGTTCTCAAGATTCATTCATGTTGTTGAATATTGCAGAACTTCCTTCTTTTTAAGACAGAAAAATATTCCATAGTATGTATATACCATACTTTCCTTGTGCATTTGTCTGTTAATGGGCAATTAGGTTATTTCCATATCTTGCCTATTATGAATAGTGCTGCAATAAACATGGGAATGCTAATATCCCTTTAAGATCTTGATTTGAATTTTGGGGAGTATATACTCAAAAGTGGGATTGTTGGAGCATATGTGATTCTATTTTTCATTTTTTGAGGAATCACCATACCATTTTTCATTCCCACCAATTGTGTGCAAGGGTTCTAGTTTCTCCACATTTTCACCAACACTTGTCTTCATGTTTTTAATAACTACCCTGACTGATGTGAGGTAGTATCTCATTGATGGTTAGTAATGATGGATTATTTTCATACATCTGTTGACCATTTGTTTATATCCAACCTTTTAAATTAAAAACACTTAATAGACACTTATTTGTACTTTTTCAAGAGTTATTTCTTGTTCTTGGATTAATTGTAAGTTTGTTATGGCATCCTATTTATCTTTTATGGATGCAATGTAGTATTTTCTCACAATTCCCTAAGAATAGGGAATAGTTTCTAGGACAATATTTTATATGCTTCCCACTGTTCCCTTAATTACCTATTTCTCATGGCATCATTTATTTTCTAATAGTTTATCATACTTTTTTTTTTTTTTTGAGTTGGAATCTCACTCTGTCACCCAGACTGGAGTGCGGTGGCCGCTCCCAGCCACTGCAGCCTCGACCTGCTGGGATCCAGCGATAATTCCGCCTCAGCCTTCCGAGTAGCTGGAATTACAGGCATACGCTACCACGACCGGCTGATTTTTTGATTTACTGTAGAGATGAGGTCTCGCCAAATTGCCCAGGAGGGTCTTGAACCCGCAGGCTCCGGCAATCCACTCACCTCAGTCTCCCAAAGCGCAGGATTACAGGCTGAGTCACCAAGCCCGGCTTATCGTACTATTTTTATTGCTTGTTTTTGGCTTTTCTATTCTGCTTCTGACTAAGATGGAGTAATGGCAGGAAATTTACCCTCTAATTTGAAAAAAATTTTAAAATATATTTTTTAATGAATCAACAGATCTCTAGACATTAAATATTTGGCAACCAAAAAAGTGATCCCTAAAAGACCACAAACATATGCAGGTAAGTCCTGTGGTCATACCAGCTTCTGTCTGGAGATATTTTTCAGGCTACAGTACAGGAAGGGAGAACCTAGGTAGAGCTGGGCAGTCTATCTAAATCAAACAGACAAACCTAGAAACCCACACAGATTAAGGCAGCAGTAGTCCACCAGGCGAAGTACTAAGAAGGAGAAATCTATACAGAGAGAAGTATCTAAAGATCTGCAGACATTCTTCTTGAATATTCATCTGAGTAATGAACAATGCACACATGTGGGAAAAATGACCTGAGGCCCAAGAAAGAAGCACTTGAAATGATTGCAGATAACAGTATGCAGGATTCCACAGGGCTGTGAATAGTGCCCTTTTCCTCTAGCCAAAATTGAGAACATCATAACCTATAGAGCCCAGAGTAGAATACTCAGAGGGTTTTGCTTCAGTAGTGGGGGGAAAATAGCTCCAGGCTTAATGCTGCTGTTGTCCTATCAAAGCTTAAAAGTGAGGCCTAAAATGATCAAACTATATCAGAAAACAAAGTTCAAGTATGTTTATAGGAATACACAAATATCCAGCAAAATTCAAATGCTTGACATCTATCCAAAAATGTTCAGGCATACAAAGAAGCAAAAATTATTACACATGATAAAGGGTAGAATTAATTACTTGAAATGAACCCAGATTTAACACAAATGATAGAATTAGTGGGTAAGAATGTTAACACAGCTATTATTACCATCACCCATATGGTCAAGACACCAGAGAAAAGATTGACCATGTAAGTGAAGACATGGAATTCATTTTTAAAAGACCCAGATCAAAATTTTAGAGATGAAGACGAAAATGTCTAATATGAAAACACACAGGATGGGATTAAATCAGATTAGACATTGCAGAAGAAATGATTAGTAAAATTGAAGACATTTTAATAGAGAGGATTCAAACTGAAATACACCAAGAAAAAAATAAGACTGAAAAAAAAAATGAACAGAATGTCACTGAACTGCCAGGCTCAGTGGCTCAGCCTATAATCCTGCCTTTGGGAGGCTGAGGTGAGTGGATTGCCTGAGTCGGCGGGTTCAAGACCCACCTGGGCAACTTGGCGAGACTTCATCTCTACAATAAATCAAAAAATGAGCCGGGCATGGTAGCGCACGCCTATAGTTCCTGCTACTTTAAGGCTGAGGTGGAAGGATCACCGGAGCCTAGCAGGTCGAGGCTGCGGTGGCCGGGAGCGTGCCACTGCACTCCAGTCTGGGCGACAGAGTGAGACTCCAACTCAAACAAACAAACAAAAAAGAATATCACTGAGCTATGGGATAAGTACAAGTGGCCTAATAACTAAAGTCCTCACAACAAAAGAGAAATTAGGCTAGAGAGAAAAATATTTGAAGTAATAATGGGTGAGATTTTTCCAAAGCTGACAAAAATGATAAATCAACAGACCCACAATGCTTATCAAACCTCAAGCATAAGACTTGAAACTACATTAAGGCACATAGTAATCAAACTGCCAAAAGCCAGTAATAAGAGAGAATCATAAAAGGAGAGAGAGGAAAAAAGACATTACATACAAAGAAACAAAGGGCAGTATGACAGATTTCTTCTTACAAACAATGCAAGTGAAATATCCACAAGGGGAAGGTGCAAGACAATGGACCAACATTTTTTTTTTTAATGTCCTGAAGGAAGGGAAAGAGAGGGAACCACTGCCAACATAGACTCCTTTACCCAGCCAAGACAGAGTTCAAAAAAATGGAAGGTGAAACAAAGACCTCTTTTAGACATACAAAAGCCAAAAGAATTTACCACCAGCATTACAATAAATGTTAAAGGTAATACTTCAAGCAGAAGGAAAATAGTACCTGATGTAAATCTGGAAATACACAAAGGAATGAAGTGCAGTGGAGATGGTAATTATGTGGGTAAATACAAAGTTTTTTATTATTATTTAAATACCTTTCAAATATAATCAATTCTTCAAAGCCAAAAATAAAACGATGTATTGTATAATTTGGAACTAAAAGTAAATGTAAAGGTAAATGTAACACATATAGAAATACGCAACAAAAAAAACACAAAGGCTAGGAGGTGAAAAACGGAAACATGTTTTACATTTCTTGTATCCCACTTGAAGTGAAGCGACAAGTTAAAGATGTCTGCTGTATACCTTAGAAACCACTGAAATAACAAAGCAAAGAGTTATACTAAGACACCAACAAAGGAGATAAAACTGAATTCTGAAAAATACCCAGTTTAATCCAAGACAATTAGGAAAAAGGGAACAAAGAACAAACAGAATGAAAAGAAAACATGTAAGAATTAACCATAACCATAACAATAATAATATTACATTTAAATGGTCCAAATACTCCAATTAAAAGGCAAGGATATGAGATTAGATAAAAAAAGCAAGATGTAAGTCTATTCAAATTACTAGAAACAAGCTTTAAATATAAAGACAGAAATAAATAAAAAGTAATAAGATGAGATACATATATCATGCTAACACACATTTTTAAAAAATCTGGATGACTATATTAATATCAGACAAAGTAGATTACAGAGCAAAGAATATTATCAAAGTTTAATAAAGAGGGCCATGTCATTATAATAAAGTGACCAGTTTATCAAGAGGATATAACAGTCTTAAACGTTTACACCCCATTAACAGAACTTACAAGCACACATAGAGAAGCTGATAGAACTGCAAGGAGAAGTAAATAAATACAGGATTATAGTTGGAGATTGTGCTACTTCTCTTAATAATTGGTAGAATAAGTGGACCCCAAGTCAGTAAAATATAGATTTGAGCAAAACAATATATCAACCAACCTCACCTAATTGACATATATAGCATACTCCACACAACAACAGCTGAATACACATTCTTTTCATGTGCACATGAAACATTTATCAGGATAGACCATAGTCTGGGCCATAAAAGAAGAATAAGTAAATTTAATAGATTTCAAGTCATACAAAGTATGTTCTCTGATCACTATGAAATTGAATCCAAAATCAATAACAGAAAGATCACTGCAAAATCCCCAAATATTTGAAAACTAAACAATACACTTCTAAAAAACCCAGGGGTCAAAGAAGAAATGAAGAGGAAATTTAGGAAGTATTTAGGACTAACTGAACATAGAAAACATTCAAAAATTTTGGACTGCAACTAAAACTAAACTTGGGAAGAAGTTTATAGCACTAAATGTTCATACGTGGGAGGGAAAAAAAAGTTTCAAATCATTGACTTGTGTGCGCACCTTAACAAGAAACTTAAAAGAAGGCCAAATGAAGCCTAAAGTAAGCAGAAGAAATCAAGGTAGATATCAATAACAGAAAACAATACAGAAAATTGATGATAAAAGCTGATTATTTCTGAAAATAAAAAAATTAATAAACTACTCATACTGATAAGGAAAAAAGAGAGAAGACCCAAATTACCAATACCAGGAATGAGAGAAGTGACATTTACTATGCTATAAATAGTAAAAGAACAGTAAGGACCACTATGAACATCCTTATGTCAATACATTCAACTTATGCAAAATGGACAAATACCTTTGAAGACATAAACTGCCAAAGCTAATTTAAGAAAAAGGTAATCAGAATAACTCTTGTATTTGTAGTTTTAAAAACTTTCCAATAAAGACATGCCTAGATGACTTCACTGTGGTATTCTACCAAACATTTAAGGGAGAAATAACACCAATTCTATATAATTTCTGCCAGAAAATTGAAGAGAAAGGAATGTTTTCCAACTCATTCTAAGAAGTCAGCATTACTGTGTTATCAAAGACATCACAAGGAAAGAACACTACTAACCAATATTATAATGAACATATATGCAAAAATTATTAATAAAATCTAAGCACATTGAATCCAGCAATGTTTTTATTTTTTATTTTTAGTTTTTGTTTGCTTTTTTGAGTTGGAGTCTCACTCTGTCACCCAGACTGGAGTGCAGTGGCCGCTCCCAGCCACTGCAGCCTCAACCTGCTGGGCTCCGGCAATCCTTCCGCCTCAGCCTTCCAAGTAGCTGGAACTACAGGCGCGCGCTACTATGCCCAGCTGGTTTTTGATTTATTGTAGAGATGAGGTCTCGCCAAGTTGCCCAGGTGGGTCTCAAACCCGCAAGCTGAGGTGGCAATCCACTCACCTCAGCCTCCCAAAGTGTGGGATTACAGGCTGAGCCACCAAGCCCGGCTCCAGCAATGTTTTTAAAAGATACATATATTAAGCCGGGTGCAGTGATTCAAGCCTGTAATCCCAGCACTTTGGGAGGCCAAGGTGAGAGGATTGCCTGAGCCCAGGGGTTCAGAACCAGCCTGGACAACATGGTAAGACCTCATCTCTACAATAAATCAAAAATTAGCCAGGCTTGGTGGCGCGTGCCTGTAATTCTGGCTACTTGGAAGGCTGAGGCTCAGGATCACCTGAGTCCAACAGGTCGAGGCTGCAGTGAGTGTGCCACTGCACTCCAGCCTAGGTGACAGAGTGAGACTCCAACTCAAAAACAAACAAACAAAAAAGAGGTGGGGTTTATTTCTCCACCCCTTGAGTCTAGATTGGCCTTGTGACTTGCTTTGGCCAACAGAATATGGTGAAAGTAATGATAAGGGAATCTGAGTCTAGATGTCAAGAGAACTTGCATATTCTGTTCTTAGCCCTAAGACTGTCACATTAAAAAACCTAAATAAACTGTCTTGAAGATAAATAACAATGAGAGAAAGACTCCCCTAACAGCTACCACTAACTCCTGTGTGTGAATAAGACCATGGGTCACCCAGGTCCCAGTTTGCCATCAGATGAGTACATGAGTGACCATAGACAAAAGCAGCAGAATCCCTCAGCCAAGCCAAGCCCAACTTGTTGGCCCACAGAATCATGAGCAAAGAAAATATTTGCTATTTAAGCCACTAAGTTTCCAGTTGGTCTATAGACCACTGATGCAGAAACCGAGGAAAGAGTCTTAAGAAACTCCAATATTTAAATACTAGGTAGAGAAATGTTAACTGGAAAAATAAAAGGAAAGGGTTAGAGAGATAGGAAGAAAATCAGAAAGGTATAATGTCACAGTAACAAGATATAGACCCACATAAACCAAGGAAAGTGTTTCAAAAATGAAGGAAGGCAACAGTGTCAAACCTGGCTGAAAGATGAATAAGATGAGATGAAAAATTACATTTGGACTTAGTGACATGAAGGTGATGGTCACTCAGCAACAACTGGGGCAGAAGGAAAACTGCTAAGTTCAGTTTTGAACAGGCAGAGTTTGAGATGCCTATGGGATATCTAAATACATCTGTCATCCAGCTTATAGTTAGATTATATGAGCTCAGGAGAGTTGCTAGGGCCAATCAGCACATAGGTGGAAGATAAAACCATCAGTGCAAATGAGATCACCAAAGAGATCATGTGAGAAGGACAGAAGGGGATCTTAGTGCACATCAAGGTTTTAGAAGGCGAGAGCAGGTAGAAAAGTCACAGAGAAGTTCATAAATGAGAATTGGGTGAAAGAGGTACATGAAAGCCAAGAGATAAGTGTTTCCAAAAGGAGTGAGAAGTAACTATGTCAAATGCAATAGAAAGATCTCCTAAGGCAAGGAGCAGAAGGTTCCTCTTGCTCCCCACTGAATCTGACACCATTTGTCAGAACAGTTTTAGCAGCGCCCTGCGGACAAAGCCAGCAACAGCGTGTCCAGCAATGGTGAAAATTAGAATACAGATGCCTACATGTAAAGAAACTGTTAGTGCAGAGAAAAGGAAAAAAGAGGGCACTTTCAAAGACCACATGTTTTGTTTTCTATTTCATCTTATTTTGTTTTAAGGCTGTTTGACTTAAGCATATTTATTAATTGAAGGGCAAGAGGTAGCTTTTTTTTTTTTTTAAAGAGGGTTACACACCCTAATGGAATGTTTTTCCAACATTTGCTTTTCCCAGCTTTTATGAAAAGTTCTACCTCTCTTTCTATTTAGCCGTATCACCTTTCATGTCAGTATATAATTAGTTACAATTCCTAGGTTTATTTGCTTTTAGGTTAGTTGATTCCCAATTAAGTTAGGGAGGGTGAGGGCCTTTTTCTCCTACAAATCACAGTCAGAGGAAGTATCTAGTATTCCAAGAGTTCCCAGACAGCACTAAGAAAAAAAGTGAAATTTCCTGGTCAAATAAACTTGAGAAAGGCTACACATTAAAAATCTCCCTCTGAGAAACTGACAAAATACATTAGCATATTAAAGCCTCTGAGACATTCTACATTAAACAAAAAAACTCAGTTTGCAGTTTAACAAACAAACTAATTTCCCCCAGGGGAAATGCTTTTTTCTCTGCATGCTATTAACATACCAGAAGAATTTTCCTTTAACACCGGTTTAGGAAATCCTGCTGTAGCCAAGTCATTCTACCAAAGTTCTGTGGATTCCTTTTAGGTTTTACAATCTTATCTCTAGATTTAGGGATTCCTGTTACCACAGGAACTTGGAGCCCTCCCTAGACTATCTATAGTGCAGAATAGCAATGACACCACCAATTACCTTAGGAACCCCTTTAGAACACCAGAGCCAGGGGTGATTTAACAAAAGATTGGACCAAGGATAAGGGCTGTCGAGGAGAGATTCCCCAAGAGACAACATCTTTAACTAAGATTAACAAAAATTCCTGGTCTGTAAAAGGATTGGTAATTTATTAGACACCTTCCTGTAAGGATGTGAGTTGAAGACAGAATCAAAGTGCCTCCTTTACATGTCTGGAGGAAGCAATCGACTAAACTACAATGACTTTAAATTAAGATACAAAATTGGAAATGGTAATGTATTTTGAAGCTCTGATGAAATAATCATGACATAATGCCCATGGAAATGAAAGGGTAAGCTACATTATGGGTTGAAAAATAGAAAATTATAGAGCACAAATGTGTTAGTGTGACAGTGTGCCATCTCTAGCATCACTCAGAGAAGAGCAGAGAACAATGGGGTTCTGGGGTCCCAGAATGAACCGTGATGAAGTCCAGCCTATACCAACTACCAACCTTCTCCTTCCCATCTCATTAAAGTGATTATTTAAGCACAACCAACCTTAAAAAAAAGATTAGTACTTCACATATATTCTAGTATTTAAATTCATCCACACATAAAGAATTGGAAGAAAATCATCATTTACATGAGGCCTACAGTAACAATGTTTTGGCTCCAGGCTCCCTCTACTGTCTTTGAAATAATAAACAAACATTTTATGGCACCCTCCTGACTAGATTCCAGTATTTATGAAAATCAAAACAAGCACAATCTTGCACAATAATAAAGGATATCCTTAGTATGATAGTCAGGAAGTTTTAATATTTGGAGAAAGTTGAAAAAAATATATAAACTAATCAATGAAATATTTATATATAGCTAGAACCATATGAAGTTGCCATTATTTGACCATTTCTTATCCACAAATGGCAATTTCATATAGTTTGACCTAATATATGAAAATGTACTTGTCACAGAACGGTTTTGTGTGTGTGTGTGTGTGTGTGCGTGTGTGTGTGTGTGCACATGCTGCAGGAGAGGTTATTGCTTTTAATATGTCATCTCTATTATGAAATTCCCTAGATGAATTGCTTAATTTACATGATGTTTCTTGATCAAAACTAACTACAGGATATGTTAAGTCCACTGCCTAATAGGAATGTGTGTATTGTAACTTGGATTTAGAAGAAAAAAAAAACTGCCTTCAGGTTAACAAGTGTGAAGACACAAAATGTTTCACACAAGAAGGTAAAAGAAAGAAGTGTAGAAAAGCCACATGTTTACAAGAGGAACGCTGGAAATAAAATAGTTAACATTGCAACTGTGAGAGGAGGAAGTAGAGCAATTTGCATAGACTTCAAACAATCTCACACTATTGAGAAAACCAGCAAATCCTGGAAAGAATTAGCAGTAAAAGCCAAAGTCAATATACTTCAAATACCCTTGGTGTTTTACAGTAACTAACAAGAAAGCATCTTCTGAGTAAGTTCACACTTTGCACAAAATAAATATTAATTCCGTTGTTGGTAGTTTTCCAAAAAGTTAATATTTTACAGTTCAGAAATTTAATGTCTTAAGTTTGCCTTTGAAGCCCAAAGAATGCCTTTTGAAGTTATGTTTTCATAGTCCTAAGAATTCAATCTAAGAATGAACAATGTCATCAAAGATTTGTTTACAAAGATATTCATCAAAAACTTCTTTTTTATAGTTGCCATTCACCAATTAAGTCTTATGTCTATAGTACAGTGTCTAGTATATAGTAAGCACTCAACAAATATGTTTGAGACAGTAAATTACAGGAGAAAAATTTGAAATGTCCAAATTGAAGACTGGTTGAATAAATTTGTGATAAATTGTAATTTATACATATGATATTATATGACCATTAAAAATGTTTTGAGACTTAAAAACACTGGGGAAATGTTCAAGAGATAATGTTAAGCCAAAAGGGATGCTAGCAATTGTATACCATCTAATACAAATTTTATAAAGGAAATATGCATGTGCTCACAAAAAGGCTAAAAGGAAAAATAGCATTATTGACTGAGGTTATTACTAGGCAGTAGAATTCTGGGTAGTAGTACTACTGGATAGTGGAATTCTGGCATTTTTTTCTTTGTGTTTCTCTGTATATTACAAATTGTTTATCATGAATATATACGAGTTTTATAATCAGAAAAACACTAAATGTTATTTAAACATTTTTAATATAATGCTCTGCTTACATTCAGATCTGTAATAAAATTTACCCATTAAAAACCAGGGAGTTTTGGACCTTGAACAATTGTAATGCAATAAGAAAGCGATTGGCAGTAGTGGGAAACCGTCGGGGTGGGGGGGTGGGGGGGTGGGATTGGCAGTTGAGGGAAACTGCTAGGGGAGGGAGGGGCATACCTCATCAACAAGGGTACCTGCATGATCAGTGTTTATATACCTAACCCTGAAATGTACCCCACATCTTTATAATAAAAATTAAAAAACAGGGGGTTTAATAAAAAGTAGTTGTGTGAGGTGATTCAATATTTGTATGAGTGTTTGGTTCTTGCTCTTCACTTTGTTAGAAAAAATTCTCACTAGATGCTTTTGGTAATTTATTCAGTGGTGTGAATGCATAGGCCAGAATAAAACTGTGCTTTACTTTTGAGTATTACACTAATAACTAATAACAACTTCTCCACAAAAGTTATAGAGATAGGTGAATTATTTCTCAAGTGATACAAATAAAGATGAAATATAATGACTTTTTTTTTATGAGGGAGAAGTAAAATAATCATCACAGGTTCAAATAGTCACTGGGCCAGGCACTTTACCTAAGTGACCTTTAATCTGTCACAGCAACCCTGAAAGTAGGTACTTTTATTCATATATACAATATTGCAGTATAAGTAATAATAATATATAGGAGTCATTCATGAATTGTCATGTGTCTGGCTGTGTAAGAGGCTTTTCTTAATTTCTTTCATTCCACATTCTGAGCCACAGGGGCCAGTAAGTGTGTATATTGCACTTTGCACTTGAAGTCCTTAAGGCCCAAGGTGGAAGCCAGATAGGTCTAACCACTCTCTCACATGGAGAAAATGTTTTTATTTATTCTCCAAGGTCATTAATCTGCTTTTGCCCCTTCTTTCAGGAACAAAAAATAAATATTAAATACACTGCATTCTACAAATGAACTTGAGCTCTTCTGTTGAGAAGAGTAGAAAGAGAAAGTTTAGTTAGATTTGATTTTTTCTTACACTCCCTTGTAACTTGAAGTCAATTATTACCCATTCATCAGTACTGAGAAAATCCAGCAAAACTAATGTTTTCAAAGATGTTGATCAAGAAATATAATAAATTTTTCTTTGCCCTGTTTGAACAAAAAGTCTAACTTAAGATATCTACATAAAAGTGTTACTGATATAGAGGAAGTAGCAGCTTGCCATGTTCTTATCTAACTAGAGATGTATTTGTCAATGACTCCATTGAGTTCTTTTTTAAAAACTTCTAGTTTTTTTTCCTTTGCCTCCTTCCTATTATCCAGGGCTCACAGGAGATTTAGAGGATGGATGTGTACAGATGATTTAAATAATTTAAAAAGAACCAAGTCTCTATATACTTTTGGTTCCTGAAATGGTCCAGCTGGTTCTGCTTTTATTAATAATGATAAAATTTGTCATTTATTAAGCATCTCCTACACGTCAGAGCTTTATTTTTTTATATATCATTTTAAGTTCACAACCTACCAAGGTACACACCTTCAGAGAGGACCTAACCCCAGAGATTAGATAGCTATTATACCTCATGTCATGTGGTTACTATGTGAAATTCGAATCCAGATTTGATTCCAACAAACTGGCTTCCTTAAAAACACGTTGCCTAGCAACAAATCGATTCTGGTGACTTCCTGCATCCCAAGCGGAGAAAAATAACCAATTCCTTCCTAAAAGCCAAGCTTGAGAGACAATTAGAATCTTCTAACAGAAACTCGCTTCTGTGACCAAAGCAGTTATTTCAGCGGTGATACCTTCCATTGGCCGGCGAGCTGAGTAGCAGCAGCCCCAGTGCTACAGGGAGCCTGGATGTAGCCCGGCTGGGAAACTCGGGTCTCTGGTTCTAATCACTTGAATCTGATTTCTGGGAAAACTGGCGTCCAGAGAAACCCATATCTTCTTGGACGACCTCAGGTGGGGGACCAAGTCGTGAAGGAGACACTCGCTCCTCCACAACCAGGAGCACCCACCTCTCCCAACCCAAGACTTCTTTTACTCCACAAGTTTAAAACACGAACGAGGCCACCCCGCCCCATTCCTTCTCCCCAGCTTAGAATCGGGTCTGGACACCGACATTCCGGTCTCGCTTCCTTCTTCGGCCCTTCTCAAAGTACCCGGTGCACGTGAGCCTGTCCGTCCAACGGTGTGTGCACCCAATTCGGGGAGCGGCGGGAACCCCAGGACCGTGGGGCTTTCCTTCCCCCAGCCGCTTGCTTTGCCCCTCCGTGGTGTTAAAAAGCTTGTCGGGCACCAGCCCCCTCCCGCCCTGGTCTCTCAGCCCCGCCCCGTCCCACCCTCTCAGCCCCGCTCCGCCCTCTCAGCGCCTTCCCGCCCTCTCAGCCCCGCCCCACCCTCTCAGCACCTCCCCGCCCTCAGCCCCGCCCCGCGTTCTCAGCCCCGCCCCGTCCTCGCCTCCCTGGCCCGCCCCGTCCTCTCAGCCCCGCCCAGGTCTGGCCCCGCTCCGCCCCCAATCTTTGCTCCGCCCCCTCAGCTGCACCTCCTCAGCTCCGCCCCAGCCCTCTCACCCTCTCCGCCTAGCGCCCTCCTCTACTCCCCGGGCTCGCCCGGCCCGGGTCCCGCCCTCCACGACCTCACCCCGCCTCCGCCCTGCTCCAGGCCCACGCCCTCCGCCTCTTCCCTCCTTTGCCTTCCTGGCTTCCGCCGCGCGCGGTCCTGTCTCCATGGCGACGCGGCGTCTCAGGATCCTCGCTCCGAACCCGTCTTGAGCTGCAAGCTGGTCTGGCCTTCGGTGTGTCGCCCTTCGGATGGTTGTCTCGAGAAGGCCACAAGCAGGTTAGAGGCGTCGCGGCGATAGCAGGTCGCCTTCTCCCCAATCCCGCGAGCTGCCCGACCCAGCCCTCACCCCAGATGCTCCCAGACCCTGCGCATGACCCCGCAAACTCCGCTGCCCCTCCAGGTTCGCCCGAGAAAGTGAGATCCACGCGGCTAAAGTTACTGGTATCTACGTGGGTTTGGCATAACGGGGCGGTTCTGACAGGCGTGTCTACACCACCATTCTTTGACCTGCGGGTTTGTACGCACCATCCTTCCCCCAAAATGATAAAATAGGCACGTCCCCAGGGCTTCCCGCTCCCTTCCTCAGTCCTCACCCCTGCTGGGCTTCTTTTACTTATTTTTGAAAACTTAATGGC
Organism: Tarsius wallacei; assembly: GCA_963574415.1. Lineage (NCBI taxonomy): Eukaryota > Metazoa > Chordata > Mammalia > Primates > Tarsiidae > Tarsius > Tarsius wallacei. Next base: position 536 of record CAUYQG010110750.1, on the reverse strand, counting down.
CTATAGGGGTGAGCACTCGCAGGCTGTAGTTAAGACGTCACTATTAGCTAGACATAACTTGCTCGGTGGAATTTGGACAAATCATTTATACTCCCGGGCCTTGATTCCGTCTTCTGTAAAAGGCACCGTTCAGACAACCGATCACTTCTATGGTCCAAGCTCAACCTTCTAGGAGATGATGAAGTTGACGTGAAGTTTCCAAAATCATGATATTGTTGTCTTTTGACTATTCAAACTACTCTACACTGAGCCCCTGTAGCATTTAAAGTAACACATGGCATAATAATTTATCATTTAGCATAAGTGTATTGACTGAATCTGTTCTTACCCCCAAGAGAGCCCTCTGAAAGTTGCTTTTTAAAAATAAACCTGAAAGGACACTGAAAATACCTTTTGCTTTATTTCATTCTCATAAAAACTAAATACAATGATTCCCAAATCCAATGTTTAACTTTTTTTCTAATTGAAGTCACTTTGGTTTTTGTCATCGCTGGAAAACAATGATAACAGCAGCATTGCTCCTAAATGTTGACAGT
>CAUYQG010110749.1:0-21010 GCA_963574415.1 Tarsius wallacei | reverse complement strand
ACACCAACCTGTGTGCTATCCTTGCCAAACGTGTAACAATTATGCCAAAAGACATCCAGCTAGCACTGCGTGGAGAGGGAGCTTAAATCCACATGATGGGAAACATTTCATTTAAAAAAAAAAAAATCTATATCTATATCTATATCTATCTTCTTCCTGTTATTTGTAGTTCTAAAAGTTAGATTTTTTTTTCCCCCTTCCCATGGGGTCAAAAGGTACCTAGGTATGTGATTGCTAGTGGAAAAATAGGGGACAGAAATCAGGTATTGGCAGTTTTCACATTTTTCATTTGTGTGTGAATTTTTAACAAAAGTGGGGATGTAAAGCACCAATAGCTGCGCTCTGGAAGCGCAGATCTGTTTTGAAGTCCTGAGCAATTTCTCGCACCAGATGCTGGAAAGGAAGTTTGACCATCAGAAGGTCAGTGGACTTCTATAACGTCTACTTTCACGGAGAGCCACCGTACCAGGCCTGTAACGATGAGGTATCTTCACCCCGCCAGTAGAGGACGCACTCTTGCGAGCGGCTTTTGTAGCCAGTTGCTTCCTGGGTGCTTTACCACCGGTCGATTTGCGGGCAGTCCGCTTTGTACCAGCCATGCCTTACTCAGCCCCTTCTCCTTCCTGCGGCTGGAGCTCGGTGAGCTAGAGGCCGCGTTGGAGAGCGACGGCGGCCGGCGGCAGCTGTGAACACAATTCTTTTGTGCCATGTTTCAGAAATCTTTGCTAAGTCCAAAGTTGCTAAGTTTTTTTCCCTATGTTTTCTTCTAAAAGTTTTGTGAATTTAGTTCTTACATTTACACCTATAACTTATTTTTAGTTATTTTTTTGTATATGGTATGAAGAAAAAATCGAGTCTTTTGGGGGTTTTTTTTTGTTGTTGTTGTTGTTGTTGTTTGCATATGTGATCCAATTTTTCCAGTTCCGTTTGTTGAAAAGATTATCTTTTCCCCAGTTGCATTGCCTTGGCATATTTGTTGAGAGTCAGTAGACCATTTATGCGTAGGTGCCTCCCTGAGTTCTCTATTTTGTTCCATTACTCTATTTATCTGTCTTTACACTTATACCACACTTTGCTGATTGCTATAGCTCTTACAAGTCTTGAAATCAGGTAGTCTAAGGCTCCAAATTTAGTTTTTCTTGATCAAAGTCTTGGATACCCTAGGTCCTTTGCATTTCCATATAAATTTTAGAATCAGCTTGGTAATTTCCACAAAAAGAATCTGCTAAAATGTTTATTGGAATCATCAACTTAACAGAAGTGGTATATTAAAAATACTGAATCTTCTGGTTCAATAACATGATTTATCTATTTATCTAGGTCTTTAATTTCAACAATGTTTATAGCTTTCAGTATACATATCTATCACATCTTTGGTCGAACTTATCCCTAAGTATTTGTTTTTGTTTTTTTCACTACTAAGCACTATTTTCAAAATTTCAATTTCCTGTTGTTCATTGCCACTACATAAAAATACAACTGATGTTTGTATATTGACTTTGTATCCTGCAACTTTTGCTAAACTCACTTATTGGTTCTAGTAGCTTTTTTGTAGTATTCCACAGTACTTTCTTATGCAAATAAATTCAGTGTTACATCTTCCTTTTTAAACCTGAGTGCCTTTTCTTCCTTTATCTTACTTCACTGACTAGAACCTCCAATACAATGTTCAGTTGAAGGCAATTTTGGTAGCTAGCTCCCAGGTCCAGATTAGGCTGAATCTTGACTAATTTTTTAAAAAAAATTTTTTTTTTTTTTTTTGAAACGTACGAAATCATTTTTAAGCTTTTCACTTTTCCAGTGTGCTCAAATAGTCATAAAATATTGAACCACTTCTGTGTACCAGGCACTATGCAAGTTGTCAGGGAGACAAGGGTGCACAAACAAATACAGACAAATATCGACTAAGTCTTACCATCGTACTGAGGCAGTTTAAGACAAAAATTAAAAGCACAGATTGAGTTCACTCTGCTTGAGTTTGAATCTGGCTCTGTTCCTTATAGGTTGTTTGACCTTGGAAAAGTTAATTTACTTTACTAAGCCTGTTTCTTCATCTGTAAAATGAGGGTATTAATAACACCTCCTCACAAGACTGCTGTGAGGATTAAATGAGTTAATTCCTTTAAAGTCCTTAGAACAGAGTTTGGCAACAGTCAATAAATCTTATCTATTATTAGAGGGTAAAGTTCTTCACAGCGTAAATCTACAAATGACTGGCAAAGGACAGAGTGTCCAAACATCAAGAAGCATAGGAAGCAGTTTAATTCAGCTGCTAAGCATAGAGACTGGAGTGTTAGCCATACCTGGGTCTCAGTCTTTGCTGTTTACTGGGTGTGTAACTTTGAGCAAACCACTTAAGAGCAAGGCATGTGACGTGCCTAGTGCAGTATCTGGCACACAACAGACCCTTAATAGACAGGAATGACTATGATTGACTAAGACGTCCTGAAAAGCCATAATTATCACCAGCATGTATTGTAATATTAATAGCTATCATGTATTACAAACCCAGTAAACAGCAAAGACTGAGACCCAGGTATGGCTAACACTACAGTGGACTCTGTGCTAGTTGCTTTCCATACATTCTCTTCTATGCTTAAGACCCTCATCTATGCTAGATGAGCCCCATTTCGTGACAAAGAGACCAGATGATCTATCTACGTGTAGCTGTGATCTCGGGGAGTTGGAGGTCCGGTCATCGGTGGCCTGGAACCCAACCCGACCACACAGGGCCTGGCAGGGCTGCCTGGGGTCCTCCGCCAGGCGCTCGACTTTCCGCTCCGGAGATGGCACCGCGCGAGACGGGAGTCGGCCAGGCCGTTCCCAAGGCCGCCTCCCGGAGCCCGCGCTCGAGAAGACTGCCAGGCGAGCCCGTTCCCGCCGCCACCCGAGCCAGACGACGCCTCCCCTTGTCCCCTCCCCGACGGCGGTCGGAGCGCGAACGTCCGCCGGCGCAGCGGCGCGCGAGAGGCGGAGCGCGAGAGGCGGGAGGAGCGCGGGGGGGCGCGGGAGGGGGAGGCCCGGTCCCGTCTCCCCGCAACGCGCGGGGGCGGGGCGCTGCGTCACTGAGGCGCGCCGGGGTCCCCACCGAGCCGCCGCCGGCGGGTCTGAGCTGCGGGCCGGGGCGGCGCCGCTGCCGCCGGGTGCGCGATGCCTTGAGCCTGGGTGAGCTCCGCGGCGCCGTCCTTTCGCTGTTTCCCTCCCTAGCTGCTCCGCGAATCCGGGGCTGGGAGTAGAAACCCGGCCGAGGCTCGACCGCCACGCCGGGCTTCGGCGGGCAGCTAGGCCGTGCCCCGCCGCCCCGTGCAGGCCTCCGCGGAGGGTGCGGGGCCGGCCGGGGAGCCCGCCTGTGCACGCCCGACTCCGAAGCGCTTTCCAGTCGGCAGGGGTGGAGGCGGCTTGTCCCGCCGCGGGGGTGGCGCTGGGCGACTGGGAGACAGTTGTTCTTCCTGGAACCCAGAACCGCTTTTGAATATTGCCGCCGGCGCAGCAGTCGGCCGCCGGGCTTAGCTGTTGGTTAGAAGTCCAAGGGCGCTCGAGGGGTGGGGGGGTGGGGGGGGCGGCCGAGGAAGACCCCGCGGGGGTGCGTGTCCGCCCGGCTGGGCACTCCAGATGGGAAGACTTGTGACCGGGACCATAGCTCAGAAACGGCCAGGTCGATCTACTTAGCCGGCTCCGCATTTCCAAATTAGCCTGGACTGCTACCCTTCTCGAAGATCTTTCCTTATGAGACTAGCTGATACTTTGAGACGCGGCTGAGAAAATAACGTTTTCTTGCTAGTAATAATTTTGGTCATTACACAGAAGGAACTGAAGTCTTCTGTGTCCGCTTTTGAAATTATTTTTTCAGTTGTCTCGTGTTACAAAATGTGGATTTACGGTTGTTATTGAAGTTTATCCCCAGCCTCCTTATTAAGTGACAGTGTACTTCTATATTCTGACCCTATCTTATTTCACGGTGCCGAATAATTCAGTTCTTTGCCTCTGGCGTATTTATAAAGCTGCTCGTACACTCACTTGTTTTAAAATTCTTACATCTTTCAGCACAGTATTATTCGTTTTCACTTCCCTCCGCCCATCATTCTTCTTGCTAATTAACTCCATCCATTCAGAATTTTGTCTAGAGTGTGAGCCGTCACGGACCAAGGATCCTAAGTTAGTCACCTCTATATTGAAGTCCACCCCTTTGAGAAGTGATGCCTTCTGAATTTAGAACTCAGAGACAGTATGGATTTTCTCTTTTGCTTTCACGTTGCCTGGATTTAGTTTCTAAATATTTTTATCCAGAATATGATTGTATGTTTCAAAAGTATGTTAATTCTTTGTCATTTGGTATAAGTGAACTTTGTTTTGTGTGTATAGCCTGCTTGTTCTTGGTCCTTGTCTAAATACCAACACACTTTCCTCCCTTTCACCTCCTCAAAAAGCAAGAAAAATCCAGAGAGGATTCTTACAAGTCTAGTGTATTTTTTCTAAATATGAGATGGATTCAGTACTATTAGAAGTCCATATTCTTAATCTCCAAGTACAATACTCTATCCTTTTGAGTTTTTCTTCCTATATATTTTTCCTGATTGAGATCCTTGAGTCTAGAACAGGCATTCCAGACTCCCATAGTGACTCTGACTGACCTAATTATTTCACTGTGTATCTGTTATAACTGTACTAATTTCTCATCTTGAGCAATATCTGCTTACAGATCTAGAACTTGAGTAAACAATAAGTAATAAAGTAAGTAGGATCCTTAGGGACACAGTAGTACTTAGTATTTATTACTGCTGTTAAAATCTGGCTTGGCAATGAAAATAGTCAATGATTATTTCAATTGAATACTTAGGAGATTGATACAAAACTTGGAGAACATATTTCAGAGAGGTTTTCTAAATGCTATGGTACAGTACTTGTCATTTAGTCATCTTGTTGCATTTGCAGGACTTCCATTTTACTTTAATTCTTTTATGAATAGATTATGGTTTAAATTTTGAGAGTTTTTGTGCATTTTTTTTGCCAATTACCTACCATGTAATTTTTATACTTTATAAGGAACATTTGAACCACAACAATTTATTTGTTAGAAAAAGAAATGATCAACTGTATGTACCACCCACTAGAGAATGTGGCATTTTTGGAATCCTTGATGATGATGTGTGTTTCAAAATAACAGTTCTTTATTTAGAAAATCCTTCAAATGCTTTTTGAAAGTACATTTTTATTTTGTAAAAAAAGTACTATGTTATAGGTGGCAGTGGCACAATGGTATGAGAGCTGCTAGTTCTTTGAGAAATCTTGACCAGAAAGTTGTCTTTTGCTGAATTCTATGTCAGTGGTTTACAAATTGTTTCTACGCAGTACTACTTTTCCATAACTGAGAGGGAGGTATCCTGTTAATATCAAAGAATGTTTCCCAATTTATATAAGCATTAATTTAATGATAAATTTTTACAATTTTACATTTTTTTATATGTATTTTTTACTCTTGCTTCTCTCTAAGTTAATACTAATAGATGACTGAACAAATTAACAAAAATCAAAAGAATATTAGGTAAATAATTTAAAAAACTGTCTAAAACATTTAATGCATTTATTCAGTAAATATTTACAATGTGCCTGTGTATCTGCCAGACAAGAGACCACAGCTGCTCTCCTCAAGAAGCTCATAGAAGGGCATATGGTCAAGTGACTTAACAGATGATATGTGCAATGATAAACGTATGTGCAGTCACCAAAGAGGGACATTGAAAAAGCCATGGTGAGGGACTAGAGGATGGCCTCGACAGATTGTTTTTGTGAACATGCACTGTGTTGTGGTTTTATATTGCATATAGATCACAAAGTTATATTTTTATTTAATATCCACATAGTAGTAGATATTAATATTTATCAGTATTTTGTAGTTTTCAAAAGAGATCATAAATTCCAGGCCCTCCTTCCTCAACCGCATTGAGAGCCACTACTCTAGCTCTCTCAGGTACTCTGGAGTGTTTCATTTTAATCCAAGGAGTTCGTGATGAGGTTTCCTGGTTACTAAGTACAGTTACAAGAGAAGTTAATATGCTGCCTCAATTATAAACCTTATTCAAAGTTAGTGAACCACATGAAACCAATGCAGAAACAAAGGGGAACATTTTCTAACTCAAATAAGCAATTAAGGCTTCTTGTTAAATGTGGTGGCAAATATACCACTTTGGCATAAGGATTATTTTGAGTCAAAGAAACACTGAAAAGCAGCAGATGTAAGAAGGGCACTCTGACCTTCCTTTTTCTTCCTGAAGGCTGGAGATAAAACTTTCATGTGAAAAGTGTCCTCCCTGTACGAAGAGGAAGACATTATTAATCGAGGCTGAGATAAATCTGTACAAACGTTCTTAAGGTAACTTCCTAGTCATTTTTCTGCAATTAACTGCCCTTGCCCAAACCCCTTTGTCTTGTCACATTTTCACAACTTACTACTCTTTGTCCAGCCTAGTGTATAAGCTTTTGGTCCTAACTACTTTTTTGAGTTTTTTTCTTGTGATGGCTCCCATGTACATGTAAAAATTAATACATAAAATTAGTTTTTACTTCTGTTAATATGTCTTATGTTAGTTTATTTCTTAGGCCCAGCTGGAGACCCTAAGAGAATAGAGAAAGAGAAAATTTAAACTCCACTACAGCACATTGGTTAAATTATTATCATTATCATTATCCTGAGTCAGGGTTTCATTCTGTCACCCAAGCTGGAGTACAGTGGCACAATCTTGACTTACCACAGCCTCAAACTCCTGAGTTTAAGTGATTTTTCTGCCTCAGCCTCCAGACTATATGATACGTGCCACCATGGCTGGCTAATTTTTTATTTTTTGTAAAGAAGGGGTCTCACTATGTTGTCCAAGCTGGTCTCAAATTCCTAGGTTCAAGTAATCCTCCTGCCTCAGCCTCCCAAAGTGCTGGGATTACAGGCATAAGCCATCGTACCTGACCTGGTTAAATTATTATATGTATTTATACTAAATATTGAGACTGTATATTTCAAATTAGTTTTTTTCTTGGTTAAATAGTGGATGTATAATTTAAAGTTTTAATCTAGTTGAATAGAATCTTAACTACATTTTTACTGAGTTGATACAGGAACATTAGAGGAAAGTTAAGTTTTATTTTGGGAGTAAAATATTAGGTTAGAGGCTACCTACTCCACTTCCCAGCCAGGCAAAATTCTTCTCTATAACACTTATTAGATGAACTTCTGATCTTTACTTAAACACTTCTTCCATGTTTCCAATGACAGAGAGCTCACATATAACATCACCTTTCTACTTTTGAATGGTAGGACATGCTTATATTGAACAGAAATCTGCCTTTCTAATTTATACTTATTGACCGGTGTGTTCTGTGTAAATGAATTTTACTTCGTCTTCCACATGACAGCTCCTTAAGTATTTGAACAAACTTATCTTGTGGCTCCATTGTTACCAAACTATAATTATCTAGAATAAGTCTCTGTTTCCTTTTCTTTTGTTTTTCCAAATATAGTTTATTTGGAAAGTTAATTTGGGGGGGGGCGTGTTTACCTCTCCAAGGTAGAGGAGGGGGCTGGAGCTTAGGAAATATGGCGGTGGGCACAGCTCAAAGAGCACATGGCCACACCAGAGTCTTGTAAAGCAATGGCCTCCATTTCCTTTTCTAGACCCATAATGTGTTCTCATTTATTAGTGTAGAACTGAATACAGACTTGCAGTGTGGACTGGCAGGCCCCTTGCTCTGGACGTCTGCTTCTAGCAAGCCTTTGGGATTCTTTTAGCATATTTGTTGTCTCTATTATACTACTGACTTATTTTGATTAAAAATCCCAGACCTTGTAAGCACATCTTACCTATGTGTTTTTGTGTAGTTAGCTTTTCAAAACATATTCAGGATTTAATTTTTATTCATGTTAAATATAATTTATTCATTTCAGCACGTCAGTATCTGTTTTAGTCTTGATTCTGTTATTCAGTAGGTACTATTCATTCCAGCTTTGGTTATCCACAGATTGGGCAGGCATAGTCTTGTCTTCAGGTCACCAATATAAATGTTAAACAGCCCATCTCTTGGTGCAAGTCCCCTTTCTCTTTGCCTCTCTGCCTTATTCACTTGGGCCTTTTTAAAAATTACCTTGAAGACACCGTGTTCCTTCCTATCTCAGGCACTTTATGTAACCTCTGCCTGGAATGTCCTCCTCCGACCTTGTCCCCATCCCTCTTTTCTCTCTGACTATCCTTCTGATCTCAAGTTAAACGATGTTGGCCCAGGGAAATCTTCCCTGATACAAAACTAAGTCCAACCCCCCTTGTATAGGCTTTCATAGCGCCTGTACGTGTTGGCTTAGCACTTCTCCTTTTGTAATTATGTATTTATTTGTGTGGTTACTGTCTCTTCCCTACTGTATTGGATGCCCCATGGTGACAAGATCCATGTTTCTTTTTTTGCTCATTGTTATATCTCCAGAACATAAGGCATGTGATAAATTTAATTTTTAAAAAGGCCATGAAACACAGTGGCTTCCTAACACTGGTCTGTAAGTGTTGGCTCCTGATGATGTTTTTACAAGTTGGATTAGATCAAGAAAAATAAGGATATTGTACAGTGTACATGTATATGTGTAGTATACATCATCATGAAGTTACTGCCCTTCTTAGGAAAGACTTTTGCTCTAATATTATGTCCTGCTTTTCAGATTATAAGTTGTTCTTTTTAAAATTTTTGTTAAGTCCTAAGGATTTTTTTGTTTATTTGGAAACTATTCTTACTTGAAATTAAGTGTGCAACAACATGGTGCTTTGAGATTTTACTTGTCTTTGAAATTTAGAAATCACAGATATTGAATACCCTAGAGACCTTTGCTAAACTAAGATCTTTAATTGTTTCTTTTTGAATAGAGTTGTTATAAATTCACTTGACTATATTTAAAATATGTTATTTTGCCTTCAGATTTTTTTTAGTTGCCTGGATCTTCCTCAACAACTTTCTTTCATTTATCTCTGTAATATATTTATTATTGCCCAGGAGGCTCAGATTCAAAACAATGATTGAGTTTTCCTTTTTTTTACTATAATTGTATATTTTTTATACTTTAGATAACTAAAAGAATAAACCTCAAATACAGTACATTATATTTTAATACCAAAAAGCAATATTAACGTATTTATAGTTATTAACTTTGTATACCAAAGTTACATATTTTAAAGTTATAACTTTATTAAATGATAAAATAATCTTCCTGCCAAAACAGTTCCTATAAAATTATTACTATTTTACCTGCTTCATATGATATGGGTGTTAATTTGGGTGATGGGCAAAGAAAATAGAATTTCTTGGGAGATCAGATTTTGGAGGGCTTTTTTTCTTGATATATATTAGATGTATATATTTTCAGTACATGTGATAATTTAATACATTCATATAATCAAAATCAGGGTAATTAGAATATCCATAACCTTAAATATTTATCTTTATGCAGGGATCATTCAAATTACTTTTCTAGCTATTTTGAAATGCACAATCAATTAATGTTAACTCTAGTCACCCTACTGATCTATCAAACACTGTGTCTTATTTTATCTATGCAAATATTTATTTATATCCATTAATCAACCTCTCATTCAAATTATAATACATTTTTCTTTTTTTAATCTTCATTTTTTAAAACTGAGGAAAAACTATTAGCTACATAACTTTGGTCAAGTTACTTTAACCTCTCTGTGCCTATTTTCTCAGCTATCTCGTTTTTTCTTTCATCTATAAAATGGTTATGGGGTTTTCCATGATTGATTTGTGAACACATATCAAGTGTTTAGGGAGAATATGTTACACAGTGGAAGTGATCAACAAATGTTAGCTGTTTTTGCTATCATTATTAGTAGTATTTATCTTAAGTAGGGATTTTCACATTCCGTTATTGACTATGTCACCATAGGCAAGTACTAAAAAATTAGCTTGTTTTCTATTTTAATCAGATTCTCAATGCTTGCTATTCTGGTATACCTTTATTTACTAAAGAAAAAGAGCTTTCTAGAATAAACACATCCAACTCTTCTCTAGCTGCAGTACACAGAATTATCTCTTTCAAGACTTTAGAGTAAGTGGTTATTAAATGTTTTGTGATTCCATTTTAAAGTCAGTTTAACAAATTAATGGTCAGTATTGATATAGATTATTAAAGTAGTGATCCTGTTACAGGTCAGAAAAAGCCATAATTTTTATGTATCTTTACTAGTTAAGTTTAGTAATAGAGGACTTATTTTGCAGTTAGAATCAAGCAAAACCACAAAAGTGGCCTGAATTTAAAACTGCACACTTTTTTCTGTCTTTAGTATGCTCCTACCCCCTTTTCTATTTACACCTTCAGCTTAATTGCAGGACCGGCCCTGTCAACCAGGCTAATCACCTACCCATTTAGGATTTTTAAAAAAAGAGAATAACCAGTGGCATACCTCCCTGACACCGTCTAGCACCAGCCTACTTTTGAAGACCACCAGATACCTCCAGATAAGGGACACTAAACGGGTCTCATGTAACTTAGATAATGATTTCTTGAAACTCATCCTGTATAATCCCCTTGGCTCCTTTGTTCAGGGAGGCAGTGGTTTTCAAAGCATTAGCCTCACTCTGTCTCCCTTTGCATGGCAAAGAATAAATTTCTTCTTTACCCAGCTTATTGCCTCTCATACGCAATACTCCACGAGGGTTACCAGCCACTTTGACCAGGCCAAAACAATCCAGCCTTTTAACTAAACTATATTCATATTTAGAAAACAAGTTACCTAAGTCCTAAAACACCCAAAGGATTTAAAGAACAAAAGAGCTGTCTTTATCTAAGCTTGTAAAGGAGTTAGGTTATCTAACAATTTAATTTTCTTAGGTTTTTTTCAAATCACAAGTCCGTTTATAAATGTTTTTAAGTTGAAAATAAGCTGCACATTTACAAATAAAGTAATTCAACAACAAAATTTTTTTTCAGCAGATATGTGTCATCGTATCATAGTAGTTAAAAATGTGAGCACTAGAATCTGAAAAACACAAGTTCAAAGTTCACTATACAACTTCAGATAAGTCAGTTCCATTTCCTACCTAAAATATCTAGGGGCAATAATGTGTACCTTTTAGGATTGTTGTAAGAAATAAATGACATAATATATGAAAAACAGTTGGAGTATGATTTGTGGTAAGCAGTCAGGAAATGCACTTAGGAAAACCATGTACGGTAGTTAAGCTTCTTATTAAAGCAATTACTTGAGTGCCTTCGTGTATATTTGTGTGTGTATGTGTATATTTTAATGGCTTTTGATTTGGCAAAATTATAGAAATTAGAGGTTAATTACTCTCCTAATATATAAATGAATCCTGTTTTCTTTTTTAGCTATGTAAATTGGAAAAAAATATATATCTTACTTTAAAAATAAAGTCATTTAAATAAATTGTACCCTTAGACTCATTTAAGTAATGAAATCTCACTTAAAATTATTCTTTGTTTTTCTTTATTTTTCTTGAAGAATGCATATATTACTGTTTTTATAATATGTTTAAAAGTAACTTTTATGTATATTTCACAGAAATTATGTGAAGCAACACTCTTTCTGGATTTTGAAAGATATTATTTCATCATGGGACAGCAAATTTCGGATCAAACACAGTTGGTTATTAACAAGTTACCAGAAAAAGTAGCAAAACACGTCACATTGGTTCGAGAAAGTGGCTCCTTAACTTATGAAGAATTTCTTGGGAGAGTAGCTGAGCTTAATGATGTGTAAGACTTGCTCTTTTCTTTTTCTTACCCCCTCTCTGTGTCATGGATGTGTTAGAGGTAACCAGAGGTACTGAGTGGTAAGACTTAATGTTTTCAGCAGCAGTTAGCAAATATTTATTGGGTGCCTAATGTAAATAGACTTTTTATGTAGCTTTTTAAAAATATGTAATGGAAACAGAAGAGATAGGAGGGACTTGAAATGAAATTTAGAACACAGAGCAGGGGCATATTGAAGCAATTCTAAAGTACAATGAATGCAACCCAACATGTCAGCAATTGTATACTAATCGACTATAAATAGCCTCTTATTTGAAAGCACCAAAGGAATATGCCAATTGGCCAGCCTAGAGAAAGACTCCTAGGACAGTCAAAGGCAACACTGAGAAGGTTTCTGTACATAAACCAGTTCATATACACACACACACATATATATATCCTGTGTTTGTTTACTGAGCCATTTTTTCCCAGACAAATACATATCTAGTAATAGATCATTTTCATCACTGAGAAATACGATATTAATATTTTCTAATTAGTTTACGTTCCTAGTTAACTCTTTTGAAAAAAGTTCTATGGTGGAATGTAAATTTCTCTGCCTTCTGAGAGAGCATACCTACTAGAACTTAGCCTTTTCTTTGTGAATTGATTCTTTATTATATCAATTTTTATGTCACTTTTATAGAAGCCATTAAAATACCCAGGGTTCTTTGTCCCTGAATGGCCCTAGACCACTGTGCTTTAAATACTACTTTTTTGCCGTTTGTTTTCTTCCTAGTGACAGATGAGCAGATTTCATTTCTTTCTATGAAATCTCCCTCTGGCAGCAACCACGTCTACCTTTATACATATCTGTACATATATCTATATATATGTATGAAGAAGATATATATAAATTAAGAACTTATTGGAGTTGTCTCTTAAATGAGATCTTAAAGTTTCTCTGTTTAGTATCTTCAATTTAGCTAACATTCACTGAGCACATAGAATGTGCAAGACACTCTGCTGAGGGTTGGACATTTTAACTGAGCCCTAAATTGATTACCCAAGTATTAATGGCAGATCCAACTTTCTCTGAGTCTCAAGCTTTTCCCACTATCTCACATTACTTCTCCTTAAACCCAAAAAAGGTAAAGTCACCTAACAGGCCAGGACCACTTATAATATAACAATATAATATTATGATTGTTATAATATTGTAGTCATTATTAATCGCTTAGGGTAAGATATATGAACCCACTTTCATAATGCCACTCCCTAGGCATTATGACAGCAGTGTTAGGTGCTAGCCAACATATTTGGCTATCTAGAATACATTAGGATAAGTTTGAGACATTGTCTTTAAGGACATGGCTGAAGTCTATTGTTATTAGCTAGTCATGAAGAATAAAGACTGGGTTAAAAGTTAAAGTTACATAGATTATTTCTTTTAAGAATATGAAATTTCATTTATTAAAAAAAAAACCTGTATGGACGTGTGTGTGTGTGTGTGTGTGTGTGTGTGTGTGTGTGTGTGTGTGTAAATATACAGAAAATGAACTAGAAAGATACAACACTAAACTATTCCTAGTGCTTGTCTCTGGGTTGGGAGATGGTGGGAAAAGAGGGCAAAAGGGAGATTTTTTTTTTTTTTTTTTTTTTTGAGTTGGAGTCTCACTCCGTCACCTAGACTGGAGTGCAGTGGCCGCTCCCGGCCACCACAGCCTCGGCCCTCTGGGCTCTGGCGATCCTTCCGCCTCAGCCTTCAGAGTACCTGGAATTACAGGTGTGCGCTACCATGCCCGGCTGATTTTTGATTTATTGTAGAGATGAGGTCTCGCCAAGTTGCCCAGGTGGGTCTCAAACCCGCGGGCTCAGGCAATCCACTCACCTCGGCCTCCCAAAGCACGGGATTACAGGCTAAGCCACCGAGCCCAGCCAAAAGGGCGATTTTACATCTTACTGTGTGTATTTAGGTATTGTCTGATCTTTTATGATAAAAACATATTTATGGGTTTTAAAAACACTAGCATTTTATTTTTTTGAATCATCCAAATGGTAGTGTTTGAAGCATTACTTCTGGGACCATATTCTTAAGGAATAAAATAGGGGAATTGTGAATTTAGTAGTATCATAAGAGTGGAATGCTTTTTCATGTTTATGATTTCCACTCTTATGAAGAGTAATCAAGGACATTTACCATTCTTTTAAAGTCTTGGAATTTATATTTATAAACCCAGTCTATCGTTTAAAATTTTGCCTTTTAACCTAAAGATACAGATATTGAATAAAATGTGCCCTAGGATATTGTCCATGAGCTAAGCTTAATGCATAATACGGAGTTGATGATAAAGAATATCTTCCTTTAGCCGGGCTCAGCCTGTAATCCCACACCTTGGGAGGCTGAAGTGAGTGGATTTCCTGAGCCCACGGGTTCGAGACCCGCCTGGGCAACTTGGCGAGACCTCATCTCTACAATAAATCAAAAATTAGCCGGGATGGTAGCGCGTGCCTGTAGTTCCAGTTACTTGGAAGGCTGAGGCGGAAGGATCGCCGGAGCCCAGCAGGTCAAGGCTACAGTGGCCAGGAGCGACCACTGCACTCCAGTCTGGGCGACCGAGTGAGACTCCAACTCAAAAAAAAAAAAAAAAGAATCTTTCTTTTATTTATTTAGCAGAGTTCACTCTGATTGAATTTGGTTCTTCAAGCTAGTTACCATGGGTCAGAGTTGGGCATTTCACAAGTGCAGTGCTCTCTGAGAATGTAAAGTTAAACCTATATAGAAGTAGCATGGCTTGGTAGTTAGAAACAGGACTGGAAACTGACACAGCTGAATTATTTTCACTGGGAGTCTTTGTTTCCTAAGGCTAGTTGCTTAGCTTTTGATGGCCTCACTTTATTTAGCTGTAAGTCACTTAGTTGAGTATAATATCCCCACTGGTGCTTAGAGAGAAATGTTAGTAGGGAAAAGGAGAACTGTAATACTTAAGAATGTCTTTGAACTGATTTAAATTGGTATTGATAGCATGATATTGAATTCTAAAAGTTATATTTTTATGTCAGAATCCTGTGGCTTTCTAAATTAAAATTACTCTGGTAGCAGAGGATAGTAGAGCTATATTTAAAGTGTCACAGGTCATTTGTTTTACTTGATTCAGTCCCAAATTATCTACAAAACAAAAATTTTCAAAGGGGTATATTAATATTGTTGTTTAAACAAGGACTCAACCAAGAGTAAGATTTTTTCATGCTTTGTATACATCTGAAGCAGTGGCTAGAATTTGGATATGTTAAACTAGCTAACCTTTTTTCTAAAGTACCTAATTTCTCAGACTTGTTTTTCCTAAATAACTTTGTTAGAAATTTAAAGACAATTGAGATGTAAATACAACAAAAAGAAATTTATAAATATCACTCCACTAAGCTGTTGACGTTAAAAACCCTAGAAATTAACTTGTATGTTGATGTCCAAAACATTCTCTATCCATATGTTTTAAGAATCAAGTTTTACAGTTATTATCATTTCACTTTATGTGTTTTCTTTATATTTCCTTCTCTGAAAATATTTCTTGAATTTAGTTTCATGGCTCTATTATTTTATATGACTTTTTATAAAATTAACATATGTGTGCATCTCTTTTCAGAACTGCTAAAGTGGCTGCTGGCCAGGAAAAACATCTTCTCTTTGAGGTGCAACCTGGGTCTGACTCCTCTGCCTTTTGGAAAGTGGTTGTTCGGGTGGTCTGCACCAAGGTGAGACTGATGGAGACCTACAACTCTGAGCTTAAACTATTTTGGTGGTTAGAACCGTATTTCATAGAGTGGATATTAATTGCTTATAATTTAATTAGCATTGTTAATACCAAGTGTTAATAATTTGGTAATTTTGTCAAACATAGTTTTGATACTGTTATTGTTTTCCAGCTAACTGTTAGAATCTCCTCACCTGTTGTCTAATTGTTATATAGCAGAGGTTTTTATAATCAAATTTTTTTTGACTCAGTATCCCTAACCACTATATCATACTTAGCTCCTATCTCTATTTTTTGGGTTTCAAGCTGGCTATGGAGTCCTAAGGAGACACCTTTTTTAGCTCTATGATTACACCTTCAAAGATCATTTCTTTGAAGAACATTGAGTTTCATTCATTTAAAAACATCTATTACAAAGGGTTTCTTTGTTTTTTTAGTAATTTTTAGTTATGGAATGGGTTTTTCACCATCAACACACTGTGTTTCTAAGTACATCTTTACATTTTAGATCATTGGATATATCAACTGTGCTAAAAATGCAATAGCAGCTGTCATAGATTATGAGAAAGCCTCAACCACTGTTGAGTGGATTAGAATAGACAGTTCTTAACCTTTTTGAGGCTACAGACCTTTTGATGAAAATGAAGACATGAATTTTATTAGGCATCCTCCTATCCCAACCCCTGCTCTAAAACAATAAAAGCATCCATTTGGGCCAGGCTCAGTGGCTCAGCCTGTAATCCCAGCACTTTGGGAAGCAGTGTGGATTGCCTGAGCCCGTTCTAGACCAGCCCCAGCAACTTGACGAGACCCCATCTTCACAATAAAATAAAAAATAGCCAGGCGTGGTAGCGCCCGCCTGTAGTTCTAGCTACTTGGAAGGCTGAGGCAGATGGATCGCCGGAACCCAACAGGTTGGCGCTGGGGTGGCCGTGAGCATGTGTGCCACTGCACTCCAGCGTGGGTGAAGGAGTGAGACTTCAACTCAAAAAAAAAACAACACATCCATTTGCATATAAAGCATAAATTGGGCAGTCATGAATGCCCTCAAGTCCACTTCTGACTAACCCATAAAGAACCCCTGGGTTAGGAGATTTTTCCTTTGAGTCACAGACCTGGAGCATTAGCCAGATAATATGCCACATTTCCTCAGTAGATTATCAGTTTTACCTGTGCTATGTTCCACTTGCATTTTATCCAAATAAACATTTGAGCACAGTTATCCAGGTACTAGGAGTATATGATAAATAAGACAAATTCCATGCCCTCAAGTAGACTGTAATTATCATGCCCCCTCTCTCTTCTGACCCAGATTGCCACAGCTTCTGTATTAATCTCTTTATCTCCAGACTCTTCTCCTGCATATTTTAATTTATGTTGCTGTGAGGTTAGCCCTTTTTTTTTTTTTTTTTTTTGAGTTGGAGTCTCACTCTGTCGCTCACACTGGAGTGCAGTGACCGCTCCCGGCCACCACAGCCTCGACCTGCTGGGCTCCGGCGATCCTTCCGCCTCAGCCTTCCAAGTAGCTGGAACTACAGACGCGCGCTACCATGCCCAGCTAATTTTTTTATTTACTGTAGAGATGAGGTCTTGCTTGCCCAGGCGGGTCTCGAACCCGCGGGCTGAGGCAATCCACTCACCTCAGCCTCCCAAAGGCGCGGGATTACAGGCTGAGCCACTGAGCCCGGCAGGTTAGCCCTTCTAAAGCACAACTCTCATCAGATCACTGCCCTGCTTAAAACTCCCAACAGTTCCTTCTTGCCGACAAGATAGTCCCAACTCCTTATTGTGACATTCAAGGCCCCCTACAGTATGGCTCCACTTGCATTTTTTCCAAATAAACATTTGAGCACAGTTATCCAGGTACTACTTTATTCACAATTACCCTCTTTTGCTCTCTACATTCTCACCAGGTATAACTAATAAAAACTGTACATTGTTACTTGTCCATCTCAGTGCCTCTGTGAGTTCCCTCAACTAGAGTTCCCCTTCCTTCTGTTATTTAAATTGTCATCAGCTACAAGTCACAGAAAACTCCTTTTAAGCCGGTTTAAACAAAAACAGTACTTAATTTCTCACTTATCAAGAAATCCTAGCTCCAGGATTGATTAATTTAAAAACCCAGTCGATCTCGATTCTGAACTCATGGGCCAATATTAGGCCATATCCCCTTCTTATCCCTACACTGGCAGAAGAAATGTGATTACCATGATTGGTTTAGATTAGGCTAACCAGTATTGACTGCTGAATCATTTCAAGGAGTGGGGGACACCAAAACAAAATCAAGTTCTGCCAGCAGTGAAAAGTAGGAATGGTATTTGGATATTCAGCCAATAATTTCTACCACAGCTTTTATTTCTGCATGTCTAAACTTGATGTCTCTTTAAAGATCCACTACAAATACCATCTCATCTAAAGTCTTCCTGAATAGGCATTCCCTTGCCTCTTCCAAATTCTAATAGCACCTTATTTGTACTTCATAATTAAATTGCTCTTCTTTGACAAACCCAGAATTAATGTTTAATTTTATTATTAGTCAAATTCCTTTTTGCCTCAAAATCTGTAAACTATTATTAGTTTAACATCTTTCTTAAAATAAGAATCTAAGTAGAAAAACAAAAGTATTAAAGACAAAGGCCGTTAGATCTTTCTTTTATGTGCTTTTTCTTGATTTTATATCAACTCTAAGGCAATTTTTAAAATTTGCATTCCTTAGGTTCTTTCCAGAATAATCTGAGAGGTCAGTGTTTATGTTAGAAAGAAAATATTGAAGTCCAATAGGAAAAACTGATAAGAGACTGAAAGTTTCATATTTCTTTATCTTAAATATGTAAAAAAGATTTGTACTACAACCTTCTGTATTTATATTAAGTCCTCACCTTGACTATCTGCCATCTGCTATGATTATCCTCAAATAATATTTAACCCATTATAAAAATCTAAATTATGTTTAAAGGGACTATTTTACAGGAATAGTTTTAGAAAAAATAAGAGGTTAATTAAAAACTATGCACTAAGGAGGCTATTAAAAACTTCATATATGATTTCATCCTTCTTGTTACTTAGACTAAAACTTTGGAGTCATCCTTGATTTTTCCTTTTCCTCTCATACCTCACAGTCAATCTGTAAGTGAATCCTGCCTGAAAATCAGAATCTGGCTAGTTCTCACCATCTGTACTACTCACCACTCAATTCCTAGCAACCTTCATCTCTCTCCAGTATTATTCTGCTTCTGCTGTTGCCCCCTTCTGTCTATTCTCAGCACAACCGGTCTATTCCACATCGAGATTTGAAATGTAAATAAGATCATATTACTCCTTGGTTCAAAACCCTCTAGTGACTTCCCATGCGCTTAGAATAAAAACCATGGTTATTAATGTGAAGAGCAAAGTCCTGTATATTCTGCCCCCACCTCACCCTCTAACCTTATCTTCTTCTACTTCTCCCTCTTTCGTTCTTTTCCAGCCACTCGGGGCATCTTGCTGGACTCCTCGTGCTCCTTGCCAGGAACACATCTACCTAACAGCCTTTGTACTTCCTATTCTGCACCTGGAATGGTCTTCCCCCCAGATGTCTATATGACTCATTTCTGTACCTCTTTCAGTTCTTAAATGTCACCTTCTCTGTGAGGCCTTCCTGCAACCCCTCAGGGTTCCCTCTTTTCTTTCATCTTCTCCATAACGCTTGTTTCATCTTACTTTATTTGTCTGTTTCTCCTGCCTATAAGGTAATTTGCATGAGGGCTAGGATTTTTGTTTCAGACACACTATGTCACTAGTGCCTGGAGTAATGCACATAGTACCTATAACATCCACATAATGGCTATTTAATAGATATTTGTTGTAGGAATCCTATGATTAGAATAGCTTCAGCGTGATAAACTTTTCTATTATAATAGTAAGCTTATATGAATTATTCCATAATTTCTTCTGTACCCTGCATTTCCAAAGGAGGACTGGCCCACTTTCCTCTGCTCTGAAGGTCTGTTTTGTAACCTCTATAAATTCTTGTCACCTTTTAATTGTATTTATTTGTTCTCTACCTCATATACAGGCTCATTACAAAGAACCTAGTATATTTGCATCTTCACATGGTAAGATCAAAGAAAATTTAATCAACTTTCTGATTATTAGAGATAGTTCTAAAATTTCACAGTTTGGAATCTGACTCATTCTTGAGTCTTGATTTTTTTTTTCACTGTCTTCTAAAATAGTAAACAATAAATGTTAAAACTAGTATTATTTTCATTCAAAATATTCAAATGTGGGTATAATAATGTTTTTTAACATGCAACCTTACCACAGCACTTTCTCATATTCCTAGTTCCATCAACACATTTCAGATCTAACTTAAGGCACAATTTTAAGGCCAGCTATATTTATTTTGTTGGTGTTGTTATTATTGTCATTTTTAGAGAGACAGGGTCTCACTTTGTCTCTCAGGCTAGAGTGCAGTGGTGCAACCACAGCGCATTGCAGCCTCAACCTCCTGGGATCAAGCAATCCTCCTGCCTCAGCCTCCCAAGAAGCTGGGACTACAAGTGTTAAACCACCACACCCAGCTAATTTTTTAAAAAAATTTTGTAGAGATGGGATCTTACTGTGTTGCCCAGGCTTGCCTCAAACTCTTGTACCCAAGTGATTCTCCAGCCTCAGCCTCCCTAAATGCTAGGATTACAGGCATGAGCCACCACACCCAGCCTAAGGTCCTCTATCTTGATATCTCTCCCTACATTCTTCATTTTTTTTCTGAATATTTTCTGATTTTGTTTATTCCATTTACTTTGATATGCACTTGATAGATTTCATAGCTTACTTCCATCCTATCTCCTGTGCTTAAAGGAAGTCTTTCACATCTCTAATCTTTTTCTGATTACTTCAAGTTCTTCATCCACGAGTATTGCACCCTTACCCTGCTGGCCTCTATCATTTCAAAAAAGAATATGACTCACTCCATGACTCTCCAAACCCTTATGAAAGCAATCTCCTCTTCTTGCCCCAAATATCTTCTACATTAGATTGTAAATGGGAGAGAGGAGAGGTAAAACCTATAGGCCACTGGTTCTACTTCATATTAAATGAGATTTTGCTAAAGCTCAGAATGGCCTTTGGGGAAAAATTCAGCCATTTTTTGTTAGGATTTACTGTAATATAATTTTCTTGCTTTAGTTTAGGAGTTTGGGTACAAAATAGAACTTAAAGATATTCAAGAAAGCACTTGTTTAAGTTGTAGTAGAATTGCATGTGGTTGTTGGATTCAAATGAAGCCTTTAAGAAATTAAAGAATTGTTAATATTGTCTCTCTAATTTCTTTCTTTTTTTTTTTTTTTTTTTTGAGTTGGAGTCTCACTCTGTCGCCCACACTGGAGTGCAGTGGCCACTCCCGGCCACCGCAGCCTCGACCTGCCGGGCTCCGGTGATCCTTCCGCCTCAGCCTTCCAAGTAGCTGGAACTACAGGCGCACGCTACCACGCCCGGCTAATTTTGTAATTTATTGTAGAGATGAGGTCTCGCTTGCCCA
>CAUYQG010110740.1:0-15455 GCA_963574415.1 Tarsius wallacei | reverse complement strand
ACACTGTTGAAATGACAACATAAGATTTATAACATTACATAAACTTAATTGGTAAAACAATAGCAGAGTTTGAGATAATTGACTCCAGTTTTGAAAGAAGTTCTACTGTAGAAAAAAGGCTGCGTAGCAGCTTCACGTGGTGCAGAGAAGTCTTTCATAAAAGGAAGAACCAATTATTGTGGCAAACTTTATTGTGGTTTTATTTTAAAAATGTGTCACAGCCACCTCAACTGTTATCAACCACCACCCTGATCAGTCAGCAGTCATCAACATTGAGACAAGAATTTCTGCTAGCAAAAAAAGAGTACAACAAGCTGAGGGCTCAGATGATCATTGGCATTTTTCAGCAATGAAGTATTTTTAAATTATGGTAAAGAGGTTAAGGTTTTTTGTTTGTTTCGTTTTTGTTGTTGTTGTTGGTTATTTGTTTTGTTAAGTTTTTTGGAGTTGGAGTCTCATTCCGTCGCCCAGGCTGGAGTACAGTGGCACACTCACAGCCACTCCAGTATCCACCTGCTGGGCTCCAGCGATCCTTCTGCCTCAGCCTTCCAAATAGCCCGAACTACAGGCGCGTGCTACCACCCCAGCTAATTTTTTGATTTATTGCAGAGATGAAGTCTTGCCAAGTTGCTCAGGCTGCTCTCCAACCCATTGGCTCAGACAATACCCTCACCTCAGCCTCCCAAAGTGCTGGGATTATAGGCTTGGGTCACTGTGCCCAGCTGTTTTATTTGTTTGTTTGTTTGTTTGTATACATTTAATGCCATTACACACTTAAGAGACTGCAGGATAATGTAAACATAACTTTTATATGCAATGGGAAATCAAAAATTTTGTGTGACTCACCTTATTGCGATATTCACTTTATGACAATAGTCTACAAATGAACCACAGCATCTCTGAGTTATGCCTATAGTAAACTAGTTTTTCTAGGGAGCATCGTTGTATGGTTTATATTAATAGTGTATGTGACTTAGGTATAAATGACAGAGAGCCTAAATCATTCTCTTTATTATTACTTTTTTTTTTTTTACAGATTTAGGAAGTACAAGTACCATTGGTAACGATATATTGCATAGTAGAAAAGTGTGAGCTTTTAGTGTAATCATCACCCAAATAGTATACATTGTATCCATTAAGTAATTTCCCATCCCTCACCACCTCCTACCCTTCCAAATCTCCAGTGTCTATTATTCTACTCTCTATGTCCCCATATACACATTATTTAGCTCCCACTTCTAAGTGAGAGCATGCAATATTAGTATTTGACTTTCTGTTTCTCAGTTATTTCATTTAAGATAATGACCTCCTCATCCATCAGCGTTGCTGCAAAAGACATTATTTCATTCTTTTTTTATGGCTCTTATATAAAGAGAGACAGACAGAAAGACAGAGAGCACCTGAGCACCAGTGATGGACACTTAGATTGATTCCAAATCCTTGTTATTGTGAATAGTGCTGCAATAGACATAAGGGTGTGGGTGTTTTTTTTTAATAGTGATTTGTTTTCCCTTTAGATACCCAGTAGTTAGATAGCTGAATTAAATGATAGATTTATTTTTAGTTATTTGAGAAATCGCCATTGAGTTTTTCATAGAGGTTGTTTAATTTACATTTCTACAAACAAAAAGTATAAGCATTCCTTTTCTTTGCATCCTCACCAACATCTGCTATTTTTAAACATTTTAATAGAGGCCATTTTGACTGGCTACTATTAACAATTACTGGCTACCTGTAACAATTACGGAAACCAAATTTTCAGTCAATCTTCTTCTTTAGATTTTCTCATTTCTTTCAGGTTATAATCTTTCTGAAATATTCATACTCCTGGTTCTCTACTGTCTTCATTCAATCTTCAGTTTCTAGCAATTTTTCCTTTATACTGTGCACTTTACAAGATGGTATAAGATGGTATCTCATTGTGCATTTAATTTGCATTTATCTGATGTTTCATAATGTTGAGTAATTTTTAAATGCTTGGTGGCCATTTGTATGTCTTCTTTGGCAAAATATCAGTTCATGTCTTTTGTCCACTTTTTAATGGCTTATTTTGTTGAGTTCCTTGTAGATTGTGGATATTGGTCCTTTGTTAGATGCATAGTTTGCAAATATTTTTTCCCATTCTGCAGGCTGTCTGTTCACACTTGATCATTTCATTTGCTGTGCAGAGTGTTTTCATTTAATTAAGGCTCATTTGACTATTTTTGTTTTTGTTGCTTTTGCTTCTGAGGTCTTAGTCATGAATTCTTTGCCTAGGTCAATGTTCAGAAGAATTTTTCCTTGGTTTTCTTCAAGGATTTTTATAGTTTCAGGTCTTACATTTACATATTTGATCATTCTTGAGTTAATTTTTTTATGTGGTGAGAGACAGGAGTCCAGTTTCATTCTTCTGTGTATGGTAGTCCAATTTTATTAAATAGGGCATCCTTTTCCCAGTGTAAGTTTTTGAGGCATTTGTAAATATCAGTTGGCTATAGGTATGTGGCTTTATTTCTGGGTTCTCTATTCTATTTAATCGATCTATTTGACAATTTTACACCAGTACCTAGCTGATGATTTCATTCATGATAATTCACTGCTTAACCTTTCTTAATATCTGTCTAGTCACTTCTTTGTCTCATTTGATGGTACCACGCCCTCCACATGTGCTCTAAACGTGGGCAGACATCAGCAGTGGTGTGGTAAAACTAGCTCATACCAACTCACAAGGGCCAATTATTATATTTTTATGAATTTTGCAATTGACACCACATAACTAGCTTGAAATTGGCTGTAGGGAAGGTACTTACATTGTAGAACTCAGCAAATGCTACAAATCAAGACCTTTTCTTTTCTTGGAGAGCTTTGAGAAACATTTATCGCCGTATCACTGATCCAGTCTTTGACTCTGGTTCTATGTAAACTTTCTCCCTCAAAGAACTCATCTATTCTCATGGTTTCAATTCTCGCTTAAACTCAGATTCCTCCCATATCTCAAACCTTAGCCCTAAACCCACTTGCCAGCTTCTTTATTGTCTCTAACTGCCTAGTAAACATTTCCATGTAGACACACTGCTATGATCTCAGGCTCAGTATTGCTTTTCTAGTTCCTTAGGGTTGCTTTTCTAGTTCCAAGTGCCACAAATTCTGTTACAGCAAGGATAGTTTAAAACAACAAAAAATGTATCCCTTCACAGTTCTGGAGTCTAGAAGTCTGAAATTGAGGGGTCAGCAGGACCATGCTCCCTCTGACACCAGTAGAGAAGAATCCTTTATTGCGTATTCCTAGCTTCTGATGGTGGTTGGTAATTTTTGGCATTTCCTGGCTTTCAGCAACATTATTCCAGTCTCTTGTTTCTGTCACTACAGAGTGTTCTCCTCTGTGTGGGTGTCTGTGTCTAAATTTTCTTCCTCGTTTAAGGAAGGAAAAAATAGAATCCACCCAAATGACCTCATCTTAACTTGACTACATATGCAAAGACCCTATTTCCAAAAAGGGTCACATTCACAGATACCCGGGGGCTAGAATTTCCACAGATCTTTTGAGAGGACACAATTCAACCTGTAACAATTACTGAAACCAAATTTTCCATCAATCTCCTTTATACTCTCTCATATCTTTCAGATTAGAATCTTTCTGAAATCTTCATATTCCTGGTTCTCTATTGTCTTCATTCAGTCTTCAGGTTCTAGCAATTTTTCCTTTATAGTATGCATGTTTTGCTTGTATTCTAATGGTTGTAACAATTTCCTAAGTGTGTTTTCCCTTACCGTAGTCTATCTTTCCTTTCAATACAAACTTTGCATTGCATCTTTACCACCATGTTCAAAAAGCACTATTGCTTTCAGTTGCCTGGAGAATAAAAATTTAAGTTTCATGGCATGTTTTTAAGAACTCTCCACATTAAGGTTTTGGGTTATGTTTACTTCCACAGAATCACTCAAATACCCTATCCTCTTAGTAGAAAGAGTTAGACTTTTTCCATGAAGTTTCAACAATGATGGCAGACTTCTTTCATTGAATATAGGAGGGGGACTCAAACAACCCCAGAATGTATTTACTACAAAATTGTGTGTTCTTACAGGTTTAAACTTCAGTAACCTTTAAAGTACTCTCCGTTTGATGTAATAAACCTACTAAGACACTTTTTCCACTGCTCAAATCAGTTTTGAACTTGTCAATTTTGATGTCTTTTAGGGCTTCTGCCATTTTTTGTTTTACCCTTCCACATCAGCAAGATGTTTCCCTTTGGGAACTTTTTTCTTTCAGAGAAACAAAAAAAGTTGCTTGGGGAAAGATTGGGTGAATAGGGAGGTGTGGTACAGGGGTCATGCTGTTTTGAGTCAAAAACTGCTGAACACTCAACACGGTGTGGGCAGATGTTTTGTCATGGTGGAAGACACAGTCACCTGTTTGCTGTGACTCGGGATATGTCTCCCACAAATCCTGATGCAACCTTCTCAAAACTTGTAAATAAAAACTTTGGTTGACCACGTGATCTGGAGAAACAAATTCCAAGTACTACAAATTCAAAGGGTACCATTCCAAATGATAACTCTGAGTTTTGGGGGGGTCTCCTCTCATATGTGGTACTTAGTTTCCAAGTGAGCCATTAATTTGGCCCATGTAACATAGAACAATTTGAGTATTTATTTTTTATTATGTTTCCTTTTCCTCATGCAAAGTTATAAGAGCCTTCAGGAAAGGACTTTGTTTCTCTACTTTCATGTATTTCCTTGCTCTGGGTAGGTATGTTATATATGCTTATTAATTTTTACATTATAACTATTTTCAATGAAGATGTTAGTGGAAGATTAAACAAGTGACATTAAGATCAAAAAATTAAATTACGGTATAGGGCACCACAATTAGTTCAAAATGGCAGTTTCACTATTGCCAAAATGCCATAATGTAGTAACTTTTTTACACATAAAATTGAGTAGCTGATCACAGCTAATCATCCAGTTATTCATTCACTAAAATTTTTTTCTACTGTATGCATGGTACTGTGTTAAATAGTAACAATATGACATACATCCGTCCTTCAATTACCCTTCCATCTATAGAGAAGCACTCAGAATTTGTATGTACTTAAACAAAATCTGCATTAGTATGTATATGTATTTAATTTGTTTGGATGTGTGCACATATATGTGTTTATATGTATAAGTGTGTATTGTATAGAGAGAGAGGTGGGAGAGAAAGAGAGGGTTTTGCTATTAATTTTTCAAAAATGAAGAAACAGATATACTTCTCTCCCTTATATAATCAATCCAGTTGCTACATAGAACTCAAAAATATATGCAAATAAAATTTTACAAAGAGTCAAATCAGATAAAAGCTACACCGCTCAGTAGTATTGCAATTTGTAAGAGAACAGACTCATAAGATTCATATTCTATTTCCTCCCTCCTACAGGGAAAATACACAAACATTTTATTGCACTTGAGAGAAAAATATCCCATTCAAGTTGAAAATGGTTCAGATTCACGAGCAAAATGAAAGAAAAGCATAAGATTTCTTTCTAATGGGCCAAGAGAAACTTTTAAGACACAATAGGAACATATTTTAGAGGGCATAATTCAGAAAAGAACTGCAGAGAGGTTATTAAAAGTGAACAAAAAATTACAGAAGTACAAATGTACTCTACAGCAAGTATTGTACAGACCATAAAGTATACATTGCTATAGAAACCTAACTGTGTAAATGTGATGGTTGTATAGTGCTCTAGATTAAAGAAAGATCATACGATGGGAACGTCAAAATAGAAAAGAGATCTATAACATACAACTTTTCAACAACAATTGGCTCTGTATATAAATTCAAGAAGGGAGCTCACCAATACTGGTGAGGAAATTTAGCCCATAAGCCAAGTTCATTTTCTCTTATTACCAGCCAAAATTAGGTTAACCTTAAGATGGCAATTTTCTATACTTCCTGTAGCAAATTTCTTATTTTTAACAATACCCACATTTTGAAAGAGACTAGATTGCTATTTTCTTCTCCTCCTCAAAGAGAGAGAAAAGCTTTAAATATGTAAAGAACCTACCAGAGGCCAGGCTCGCTCAACCTGTAATCCCGCGCTTTGGGGGGGCCGATTGCCTGAGCCCGCGGGTTCGAGACCTGCCTGGGCAACTTGGCGAGACCTCGTCTCTACAGTAAATCAAAAATTAGCCGACCGTGGTAGCACGTGCCTGTAATTCCGGCTACTCAGAAGACTGAGGCGGAAGGATCGCCGGAGGCCAGCAGGTCGAGGCTGCGGTGGCCGGGAGCGGCCACTGCACTCCAGTCTGGGTGACAGAGTGAGACTCCAACTCAAAAAAAAAAAAAAAGAACCTACCAGATCTAATTCCATTTTCTTATAAATGAGGAAATCAAGGCCTAAGGATGTCAGGTCTAACATTACAAGGCTATTAATCACACAGCTAGAGTGATGTGATCACTGAATCCATTCTGAGAAATGTGTGTGAGGGGGTGGTTATTTACTTTTACTTTATCTATCTCTCTAACTATCTATCTATATCTGGATATACATATACATGCATGCATATAAACACTGTGAATGAACATATAAGTACATATATGTAAATTCACAAGGTAGAGTTAATGCACAATTATATAATGTGGCTTACGTGTTTCATCTATTAGAAATATATAGCGATCATTTTTTTATTTGCTCTGTCTAAATCTTTTTTCACCCTTCTAGTTTTTTTTCTCTTTCTCTTTCACTTATTCTTTTATATCCTATCTGTTTACATACTATATCATTATGCATTAATTATTCTCTTTTGACCGAGATTTCATTTTAATTGTTAAGCATTTTCTGTCCTTCCTTCTGGAATGGTTCAGAGTTGGAGGCCCTGTTGATTCTTCCCCCAACTACATTTTAATAAATCTGGTTATCCATTCCTACTGGCTACCATCAAGACTTGTGCAGATGCTTGACCACGCAGAGTGGACTCTTCAAAATGCCTGGCACCTGTTTCAGTCTGGATGGCCTTCTCAGGTTATCTGTGTCTGCTCTCCCTCTTTTTAAAATCTTCATTCTGTTTTGTTCTGATCTACAAGGGAGACCAGTTTTCTAACTTGCAGAGCCCAGGGCAAAATGCAAATGAGGAGCCCCTTGTTCAAAAATTAAGAGTTTCAAGACAACAGCAGCAGCAGCACAGTAAGTCAAGTGCTGATCCCTTCTGAATCAGAGGCCCTGTGTGGTGGCACGGCATACGCCCATGAAGCCGACCCTGCCTGCAAGGGTGTGTGGACAGATCTGAGTGCTATTTGGCTTTAGGCAGGAATAGAAGAGTGTCCAGGTTAAGTACAGCCTACCGTGCAGAAACCATTGACTGAATGATGCATCCTGTCTTACCCTGTTACAAACCCCCCTGGCTGCCCTGCCATCTGGGGTATTACTCTGTTTCCTGCACATTTCCACGTAAGCTTCTCTGGGTCCAGAACCGAGATTGCCTAAATAATTCCATATACTTTTCCTCCTTTCTTCTGTTTTTTGCTGACTTTGATATATTATCTCTGAAAGTATCTGCCATAGTTGTTGACGTAGAAATGATACTCAATATAATATTTTTATGAAAATACTCTCAGATTCACAGACAGAACTTAAAGGGACCTAAACCAATCTTCTCATTTTACAGAAGAAAAAACAGAGATGGGGATACTAATAAAGTTGTTTGAGATACCAATGAAAGTTACTGGCAAAGGTTCCCGAAGTTATCTTTCCTTTTGCCGAATTCCCACATCAGGAATTCTGTCTCTCCTTGATGTCATGCTGGCAATTTTCTTATCCAAATTATAAACTCATACTGTCTGGAAGAATGAGACCATTCATTTTCTTGTCCATTGTCACCTGGCTATCTTAAACATAAGAAGAAGCAAATACTATAATTTACCCAACAAGTGGTAACAGAACAACTACTAAGTATTATGCTAAGTGATGATGTGGGTACATGAAAAATAGAAAAGGGCTCAGTATCATCAGAAGCATAACCCAGATATGGAGCACCTAAGTCCTGCTGGAAGGCAGGATGTAATTGCATGCCACATGCTTGTTAGAGAAAATTACAAGGGTCCATTGATAGGGGAGATCAAGTGAGGTGGGATTGACTAGAGAGGACCCTATGGGCTCCCAAAGAATGGGGGTACACATCCAGTGTGCAGTGGAGGCAGGTAGATGGCAAGGGGCCTGGAGATCAGAATTCAAACACTTTTTTTTTTTCAGATTGGTAAATATAATTTATTTAGAAAGTAAATTAGAGGGAGAGAGAAAAGATTTACCTTCCCAAGGTAGAGGAGGGGGAACGTGCTTTTTCTATTGATTATGAAGCTGTGACATATTTTGCCCCATTAAGCTTAAATGTACTTTGCAAACAGGTATAGTGAAGCATTGAAATAAGTCAAAAATTTTTAGAGAAAGTAGAATGATAAAACATTCAGAGGCACAGGGATTCTATAACATGAGCTTCTAATGTCTGAGTTACCTAAGAAATCGCTCCTTTCAAGTCTTGATGCGTTAGCCAAATACATCATTACACTTGGTAAGAATCATTTGAAACTCTATGCTGACACTTTCACAACTATTTTTTGTTGAAAAATCAAAAATTGCTAGAACTGGATGAAAATGTGTAAGAAAAAGCAGGTAAGAGGAGCCCTCCTGAGGAAAAAAAAATCTTATTTTCACTCATAACCCACATTTATAACAGCAGCAAACCAATTGTTTGAGCCTGACAGTGTGATACATTCTTGGTCACAGTTATCCACACCCATCAGCCAATGATAGTTTCCCTGTCAGATAGTATCTTCCAATCTAGGTTAGCTAGAAAGCGATTACCATATGTCATCTTGTCATGGTTAAAAACAAATCCTTGGAACTTAGAACTTCATACAATTTGTCAGATATATTTAATTGAGTTAAAGGAGTCATTCCTCAAATCAAACCCCAATGGCATTATGATACTATAATAAGTAACAGTATGCACAAACACAAAGGAAATGCAGGGTAATGGAAATATATGAGGTAATAAATACTTCAAAGGAAATAGTAACAATAAAATAAAATAAAATGTGATTTAAGGTTCAAACAGTTTATGAGAGCTAATAAATGATAAACAAATGTGGTCTAACCCTGAACTTGAAATGTGTAGAAAAATCTTGGTTCTATATTTGTCTCCATCCATACTTTATTTTCTATTGACATCAGATTAATTAGCATCAACCTGAATAATTTAAAAGTCACAATACAATTACTTATTTTGAACAATAAGTTCAACCATTTAAAAAATATTTTTGCTATGGTTGGCAAAATGCCTGCAATTTTTAAAGCTTTGTTACATAAGCACTCTAAATAAGTAAGCCAAGATAGTATGAACAGTTATTTCTCTTAGATTATAAAATATAACATGGAGGCAATAAAAACTTTTAAATAATATAATTTTTCAACGTCCAAGGAGTGGTTCAATAGTGCATAGTTTTTTTTAGAAATACCTTATAACATTGGCTTAAAAATGCAGTACCATATTTTTCTGTCTAAAAGTGAAAAAGCAATGGAAAGTATTGCTATACTATTTAGCAATACTTTATACTGTTCTTAAGTCACCAATTTTTTAATATGCAAGCAACTTCTCTTCACTTAGGCTGTGCCACTATGAAGAAAAATTATCAGAAGACCTCCGGTGGGTTCCTGATTCTTAGAGTCACTTTGGGAAAATCACTTAGTCACTTTTAATCTCATGTTATTCCTCATAAAGTAGAGCTCAATATCAATGCTACGACTCTGCTATATAAAATAAAAGACATATGAAAAAGTGATTTACAATCTGCGATGTATCACACACATTAGAAATTATTATATTTCTTTGTTGTTATCAATAGATTATTTTTCCCAATTATTTCCAACAAATTTTACCTCAAAGCTATGCTTATTAACTCCAGTTAATCTGTAAGTGTATTGAATACATTCTCTTAAATTTTTATTTATATGTGACTACCAAAAAATTGTTTAAAAAAAAGTTTAACTCAGTTACATTTATCCACATCCATCAGCCAATGATAGTTTCTTTATCAGATAGTATATTTCAGTCTAGATTAGCTAGAAAGAAATTATAATATATAAAATCATCTTTCCAGATTTTCATTCTTGAAGCAGTGGTAGCCAAGATTAGCCTAGGCAGAAATTGATCATAGGTTAGAAACTCTATTTTAAACTCTGTGTGTGTGTCTATGTGCACTATCTTTCACAACTAGGCAGTGGCCTACCATGGCAGCTTATAGAAAACAAATGTGTCAGAAGCTGTGGCCCTTTCACACTCTGATCATCAAGAGACGTTACTGGCTAAAGGTTGGAACCAGCTAAAGGCTACACTGCCTATTGTTATAGCATGTCTCTGGCAGTGGTAGAAAGTTAGGTGGCTTTGTTGACTGGATTGAGAGCATGGAAAAAGAAGAAGGGACCCCACAGACATCGTGAAGGTGGGTCTTGAAGGAGCTTACAATACTTTCAAGCCAGATGACAAATGGAGTCAAAGAGTGAACATCAACCGATGCCCAGGCCAGCAGAAACACAAAACACTTCATGAGCCGGTTTCCCCGCTGCCTCTTATTCCAGATGGTTAGGTCTTCTAAGAGACGTCACGATATCTGAGTAGCTCCTTCACAGTCAGCGTGTTCCAGCAGGAGAAAGATAGAGAGAGGTGAACTGTGCTTGGTAGCAAACAAAACCAAAGCACGGGCAAAGTGTAAGTCCTCTGTGTCTTGGGAGTACCCTCCAGCTCTATTTTATCGGAGACAAAGGGCCTTTGAGTGGCACTGAGTCAGCGGTTGGTGTTTCCATTTGTGCACGAAGTCAATTGCTTTTCTCCTAGTCTTCACGCAAAGGTTCTCAGCTAAAATAACTAAATTTGGTTGTTGCTTTTTTCTTTCTTTCTTTCATCTCTGTTATGACTGAAATGCGCAACTTAAGAACTATGATAACTAGGGAAGGCAGAGTCATGGTGAAGAACCAATAATGAAGATGTGGTTAATTTATAGCTCACAGAGAATTTGTGTGTGTGTGTGGATATTTCAATAAATATGTACTGAGACCCTACTAAGTGCTAAGCTCTGTTTGAGGTCTAGTTGATGCATCAGAGAGCAAGAAAAAGACCCTGCCCTCAAGGAGTCCATATGCTAATGAGAGGCAGAAAAAGAACATATAACATAATTCCAGGTAGTGATAGGTGCTGTGAATAAAAAAAAATAGAGCAAGAAACAGAAGCAGAGAAGGAAAATTGTTGGAGAGGCCGTTTTGATCTGGAAGGGCTGGGACATCTCTGATAAGATAACATTTGTGCCGAGAGCTGAATGAAGCGATAGAGTGAATCATGTTAATATCTATGGAAGGAAAATGCCAGGCAAAGAGGATTGCAAGGGTAAAGTCCTGAAATGGCAATGGGTTTGTGATTCTAAGAAACTGTAAGATAGCTAGTATTTGTGAAGAGTAATGAGAAAGAAGGAGCCCAGTAGAGAATAAATTTGGAGGAGAAGACAGGTCAAGTGAGACAGTAAAGGTGGTGTCGAGAAGTTTAAATTTGATCTACTTATTAAAGATTTTTAATAATTTTGGGTCATTGTACAAAGTCTTGACTGTATGGAGTCAAGAGTAGAATTCCACAGAAAGACCAGTTTGGGAGTTCTTAAAACACTTTAGATGAAAATAGATGGTTTCTTAGACCAGGGTAGCAGAGCAGACAAAATAGGAAAAAAAAAAAAAGTTTAATTCTGGATGTATTTGAGAATCTGCTCATACTCTGTGCCTCAGAAGGAGAGAAATCAAGGCTAGCTTCTAAATAGACAATAGTTGAATAGTGATGCTATTTACTAAAATGAAGACAATGTGATAGAGGAAAATCACAAAGAAGAAAATGAGCGATTATGTGTTGAAAGTGTTAAGTTAGACATCTACTGTATAACCAAGTAAGCAGGTGGATATATTCATCTGACCTCGGGGGAAATCAGCACTGGAGATAGAAATTTGGGGTTCATCAGTATTTAGATATTACCGGGAATTATGAAATTGGATAGCAATATTAAAAGAAAACGATTCAATTTTTCAATTACCATTTATTAAAAATGAATGTAGAAATCCAATAGAAACATTTTCTTGATTTTACAGAATCCGCAGTTCAGAATCTATAAGTATTGGAGATGGCTGCTGAAAAGAATACTGGTGTGAATCACAAATACCACACAGGTTCTGACTAATTCACTCTCAAAATATGAGGCCCCTCAGATAGAAACACAGTGAGTGCTTATCTCTGCCTAAAACACTAAGTCAGTTAAGAACAGAAAATGAGGAACTGAACTTCCACTGAACCTCAGGGCAAAAGCAGCTGAAGGCAGCTATTGTTATTATTTATTGTGATCATGATTCTGCATTGTACCCTCATATTGCAATTTGTGAAGGCAAACTGCTTTATAATTGATTTTAGTCATTCATGCAGCCTACTCTATCTGCTTTTTTGGTCTTTTTTATCGTCCTAATTCCCATGTGTTTAATGTGTAAGCCATTTTGATCGTCCTTAGAACACAAATCATAATACAAACATTCATTTTTCCTTTATGTCAATAGCTTAAAGGAATAAAAATAGTTTTTAGTTACATGATTGCTTGGTATGGTGGCAAAGAAGTTTGTGCTTTAAATGTAGGCACCACTCCCACCTGTGCACATTTACCTGATAGGTGATTTTTTTGTTGTTCTTCCATCCCTCCCCCTGCTGCCTGATGTGAGTGGCTAATGTCCATTACAGTATTCTCTATGTCTTTACAGATGCTTAGTTTAGCTCCCACTTATTTAATTTTCTGTTCCTATATCACTTAGGATGATGTTCTCCAGTTCCATCCAAGTTGCTGCAGAATACATTATTCCATTCTGTCTCATGTCCGAATAGTATGCCAAAGTGTATATATGCCACGTTTTCACCATCCGCCGACCAGTTCATGGGCAATTAGGTCAACTCCACATATTTATCATTGTGAATTGCACTGTGATGGACACGCACGTGCCGGTATCTTTTTCATATTATGGCCTCGGTTCCTTTGGGTAAATACTTAGTAGTGAAGTTACTAGATCAAATAGTAGATCTACTTTTAGTTCTTTGAGTCAACATCATACCATTTTCCATAGAGGTTATACAAATTTAGACTCCCACCAACAGTGTGTATGTGTTCCCTTTTCCTCACACACATCTGTGCCAGTATCTATTTTTATTTTTTTATTTTTTAATAATGGTCATTCTGACTGGTGTAAAGTGGTTTCTCATTGTGGTTTTAATTTGCATTTCCTTGACGATTAATGATGTTGAACATTTTTTCATGTTTGGTAGCTATTTGTATATCTTCTTTTGAGAGACGTCTATTCATTTCATTTGCCCACTTTTTAATGGGGTCATTTGCTTCTCTTGCCGATTTGTTTGAGTTCTTTGTTGATTCTGGGTATTAGCCCTTTGTCATATGTATAGTTTGTGAATCTATTTTCCCATTCCGAGGTTGCCTATTTGATCTGATGATTATTCTTTTTGATGTTCAGAAGCTTTTTAGTATGATTAAGTCTCACTTATTTATTTTTGTTTTTGTTGCATTTGCCTTTGGGGTTTTAGTCATAAATTCTTTGCTGAGGACAATATCCATAAGAGTTTTTCCTAGGTTTTCTTCCAGGATTTTTATGGCTTCAGGTCTGACATTTAAGTCTTTAA
The DNA here is from genome assembly GCA_963574415.1 of Tarsius wallacei. Taxonomy (NCBI): domain Eukaryota; kingdom Metazoa; phylum Chordata; class Mammalia; order Primates; family Tarsiidae; genus Tarsius; species Tarsius wallacei. The sequence continues at coordinate 1,736 of CAUYQG010110740.1, read as the reverse complement.
TGCATCTTGAGTTTAGATATGAGGAGAGATTGGGATTTAAGTTTCATTTTTTTCTGCAAGTAAATCGATGATTTTCCCAGCACCATTTGTTAACAGGGTGTTCTTTCCGCAGTGTACATTGTTGTGTGCTTTGTCAAAGATCAGTTAGCTGTAGGCATTTGGTTTTATTACTGGAGTCTCTATTCTGTTCCTTGGCCCATGTGTCAACTCTACCAGTACCATGCTGTTTTGGTTACGACAGCCTTGCAGTATAATTTGAATTCAGGAAATATGCTGCCTCCAGCTTTGTTCTTTTAGCTTAGGATTGCTTTGCTATTGTGACTCTTTTTTTGGTTCTATATGAATTTTAGAATTGCTTTTTCTAATTCAGTGAGAAATGACACTGGCAGTTTGATAAACATTGTGTTGAATCTGTAAATTACTTTGGGTAATATGGTCATTTTAATGATGTTGATTTTTCCAATCCATGAGCATGGGATGTTTCTCCATTTGTTTGTGTCCTCTAAAACTTTTATCATCAGAGTTTTGTAATTCTCCTTGTAGTGATCTTTCACCTCCTTGGTTAAACATATACTTATGTGTTTTAGCTTTTTGACTGCTATTGTAAGTGGAATTGAGTTCTTGATTTGATTCACAGCTTGGTTGCTTTTGGTATATAGCAGTGCTACTGACTTGTGTGTGTTTATGTTGTATCCTGAAACTTTACCTAGTTCATTTAACAAGTCCAAGAGTCTTTTGGGAGAGCCTTTAGGATTATCTAGGTATCAGATCATATCGTTGGCATACAGAGATAGATTGAGTTCTTCTTTTCCAATCTGGATATTCTTTATTTCTTTCTCTTGCCTGATTGCACTGACTAGAACTTTGTCTTATGTTCAATAGGAGTGGAGAAAGTGGACATCCTCACCTTGTTCCAGTTCTGAGGGGGAATGCATTCAACTTCTCTCCATTCATTATGACTTTAGCTGTGGATTTGTCAAATTTTGCTTTTATTATTTTGAGGAATGTTTCCTCTCTGCTTATTTTGCTGGGTTTTTTTTTTTTTAAATCATGAAGCAATGCTGATTTTTATCAAATGTTTTTTCCGTATCCATTGAAATGATCGTATGATTTTTTTTGCTTTTAATTCTGTTTATGTGATGGATCACATTTATTGACTTGCCTCTGCTAAACCATCCTTGCATCCCTGGGATAAAACCCACTTGATCATAATAGATTTTTTTAATGTGCTATTTAATTTGGTTTGGTAATATTTTGTTGAGGATTTCTGCATCTATGTTCATAAGGGATATTGGTCTCTAGTTTTGTTGTTGTTGTGTATTTTCCAGGCTTTGATGTCAGGGTGATACTAGCTTCATAGAATCGGTTAAGAATTCCCTCTTCTTCAGTTTTATGGAATAGCTTCAGTAAAATTGGTACCAGTTCTTCCTTGGAAATATGGTATAATTTAGCTGTGAGTATGCCAGGCCCTGGACTTTTTTGCTAACGTTGTAGTTGGGAGACTTTTTTTACAGTTTTTACCTCACTACTTGTTTATTTTCTATTCAGGGTTTTCACTTCTTTCTGATTCTAAGTTGGGGAGTTGTATGTTTCCAAGAATTTGTTCACTTATTCATGTTTGCATAGAGGTGTTCATAATAATCTTGGATGATCTTTTGTATCTCCATCATATCAGTTGTAATGTCTCCATTTTCATTTCTGATTGAGCTAATTTGAATCTTATCTCTTCGATTCTT
>CAUYQG010110738.1:0-13965 GCA_963574415.1 Tarsius wallacei | reverse complement strand
TTTTTTTTTTTTTGAGTTGGAGTCTCACTTTGTCACCCAGACTGGAGTGCAGTGGCCGCTCCCGGCCACCGCAGCCTCGACCTGCTGGGCTCCGGCGATCCTTCCGCCTCAGCCTTCCAGGTAGCTGGAGCTACCACGCCTGGCTAATTTTTTTTGATTTATTGTAGAGATGAGGTCTTGCCAAGTTATCCAGGTGGGTCTTGAACCCGCGGGCTCAGGCAATCCACTCACCTCAGCCTCCTAAAGCGTGGGATTACAGGCTGAGCCACCAAGCCCGGCTTATGTGTTTTATTTCTTATGAGCAAATGTAGGAGTGGAATTGATGAGTTATATAGTAAATGTATGTTTAATGTTTACAAAACTGCCAAATGGTTTTTCATGATTCTTGTACCATACTACAACATTTGGTAGTGTTAGGTTTTGTTTTTTTAATTATAGTCATTCTGATGACTATGTACTGGTACCTCATTGTGGTGTTACTTTCTAGTTCCCTGATAACTAGTGATCTTGAACATATTTTCATAATGCTTGTTGACCATTCATAGTTCTCTAGAAAATATCTCTCCAAGTTTTTTTTTTTTAATTGAGTCAGTCTTACTGAGTTGTTGTTCTTTATGTAATCTAGATATGAGTATTTTGAATCTTTTTTTCCCAATCTGTGTTAAGCCTTTTCATTTTCTTAGTGGGTCTTTAATGAGGAGTTTGCCATTTTGAAGCCTAGTTTATTCATTTTTTTCATTTGTGCTTAGAGTTTTATGTGTCTTTTTTTTTTTTTTTGAGTTGGAGTCTCACTCCGTCACCCAGACTGGAGTGCAGTGGCCGCTCCCGGCCACCGCAGACTCAACCTGCTGGGCTCTGGCGATCCTTCCACCTCGGCCTTCCAAGTGGCTGGAACTACAGGCATGCGCTACCACGCTCGGCTAATTTTTTGATTTATTGTAGAGATGAGGTCTCGCCAAGTTGCCCAGGCAGGTCTCAAACCCGTGGGCTCAGGCAGTCCACTCACCTCAGCCTCCCAAGGCGTGGGATTACAGGCTGAGCCACCGAGCCCGGCTTATGTGTCTTTTTTGAGAAATGATTGTTGGTTACCTTTAACCTTGTAAAGATACTCTGTGTTTTCTTTGGGTTGTTTTATTGTTTTAGCCTTTGCATTTAGGTTACTATCTCAAGTTAGTATTTGGTTTTGATGTGAGGGATTGTCCAAGATTCAATTTTTTAAATACAGATATTTAGTTTATTACCATCTGTCGAAAAGACTATTCTGTTTCCATTGAATTATCTTAGCACCGTTATAAAAAATCAGTTGACTATATCGGTAGGTCTGTTTCTGGACTTTATTGCATTTGATTTCTTTGGGGTTTTTGTTTATTTGTCTTTTTTTTTGTTTTGAATTGGGGTCTCACTCTGTCACCCAGGCTGGAGTACAGTAGCATGATTATGGCTCACCACAACCTCGACCTCCTGGGATCAAGTGATCCTTCTGCCTCAGCCTCCTGAGTAGCTGGGACTACAGGTGCTCACCACCATGTTTGGCTAATTTTTTAATTTTTTTGTAGAGACGCGGTCTCTCTATGTTGCCTAGGTTGGTTTCGAACTCCTGGGCACAAGCAATGCTCTGAGTGTTGGGATTACAGGCACGAGCCATTGTGTCTGACAATCTCTTTGTTTATTCTTACACAATGCTGTGCTGTCACGATTATTGTATCTTTACAGTGAGTCTTTTTTTGAGTTGGCGTCTCACTCTGTCGCCCAGACTAGAGTGCAGTGGCCGTTCCTGGCCACTGCAGCCTCGACCTGCTGGTCTCTGGCGATCCTTCCACCTCAGCTTTCCGAGTAGCCGGAATTACAGGCATGTGCCACCACGCCCGGCTGATTTTTTGATTTATTGTAGAGACGAGGTCTTGCCAAGTTGCCCAGGCGAGTCTCGAACCCACGGGCTCAGGCAATCCACTCACCTCAGCCTCCCCAAGTGAGGGATTACAGGCTGAGCCACTGAGACCGGCTACAGTGAGTCTTAAAATCAGATAATATAAATTCCTCTAACTTTGCTTTTCTTTTGCAAGATTGTTTTGGATATTCTGGGAGCTTTATATTTCCATATAAATTTTATTATCAGCTTCTTAGTGTCTGCTAAAAAGCCTCTGGGATTTTTATTGGAATGCATTGACTCTAGATGATTTGGAGAAGTGACATCTTTACATTTTTCAGTTTTCTAAGAGGTCAGCAAGCTGTGACTCTTGGACCAGATCTGGCCCACTCCTGTTTTTATAAATATAGTTTTAAATTGTAGCATATTCATACTTATGTGCTATGTAGTGTTATATACTGCTTTCATGCTACAGTGACAGAACAGTTACGACAGAGCCTAAAATATTTATTACCTGATCTTTTACAGGAAATGTTTCCTGACCTCTTTTCTGACCCATATTATGTCTATCTTTTCAAGGTTTTAAAATTTCTCCCAACAGTGTTCTCAAGCTTTCACAGAGATTGTCTTTTTTTTATACCTTTTGTTAAGTTTAGTTCTAGATATTTTATTTTTTTCTGTAATTGTAAGTAGAATTTATTTTTAACTCCATTTTTAAGTTGTTCATTGTTCATTATGTAGAAATACAGTTGAATTTTGTATATTATCCTTATACCCAGAGACTGCTGACTTTTTAAATTTCATAGATCTTATTTGTAGATTACTTTGAGTTGTCTACAAATCACTTATATAAGTAATCATGATTGTTTGCAGACTTTTTCCTTTTGCTCTTTTTCTTGCATTATTACATTGGTCAGGTAGTGTTCTGTAAAAGTGGTGAGAGCAGATATCCTTGCCTTGTTCCTGACTTTAGGAGGACTGTGTTCCATATCATTTTGCAAAATGTTGACTGTAGCTTTTTGTAGATGGTCTTTATGAGATCGAGCAAGTTTCTTTTCCAAGTTTGCTGAGAACTTTTTTATGATGACTGGATATTGGATTGTGTCTAATACTTTTTCCTTATCTTTTATGATGATAGCTTTTCTTCTGTAATAGGTTCAGTGTGGTGAGTTTTACCAATTTTGGAATATTATGATAATGTTGGCATTTCTGGAGAAAAAAATCCTCACTTGTCCTTAATGTATTATCCTTTTTATGTATTTCTGCATTTGATTATATTTTGTGAAAATCTATGTTCATGATGGATACTTTGTCACTTTCCTTTCTTCTAATATCCTTTTCAGGTTCTGCTTTCAGAGTTGTGCTGACTCCATAAAACAGTAGAAAAGTATACCCTCCTTTCTATTTTGTTAAAGAGTTTGTTATAGAAGTCTGATATTCCTTTTTTAGTGTTTGGCAGAAATTGCTTGTGAAGCACTTCGGCCAGTAGTTTTCTTTGTAAGAAGTTTAGAAATTGCAGATTCAGTTTCTTTTTTCCTTTTTTTTTTTTTTTTTGAGTTGAAGTCTCACTCTGTCGCCCAGGCTAGAGTGTAGTGGCACGTTCACAGCCACTGCAGCCTTGACCTGGTGGGCTTAGGTGTCTTTCCGCCTCAGCCTTCTAAGTAGCTGGAATTACAGGCACTCGCCACCACGCCTGGCTAATTTTTTTTTTTATCGTAGAGATGAGATCTCGCCAAGTTGCCCAGGCTGGTCTCAAACCCATGGGTTTAGGCAGGCCTCTCACCTTGGCCTCCCAAAGTGCTGGGATTATAGACGTGAGCCACCACACCTAGCTATTTTTGATTTTTTAGTAATTTTTCCTTGGGTGGCAGTTGTCATTTTTACTTTTTCCAGTTGAAATCATTTTTGAAAATGGTATGGTTTTCTTTAGAATAACTTTATTTTTAGGCAAATTATATTTATCACTGAAAAATTTAAGCAGCTGAGTGCGGTGGCTCATGCTTGTAATTCCAGCACTTTGGAAGGCCAAGAGTATTGCTTGAAGCCTGGAGTTTGAGACCAGCCTGGGCAGCATGGTGAGAACCTTCTCTACATAAATAAAAGAAACAACAACAAAAAAGTCTAGCAATATAGAAAAGAACAAAGCTGATAGCAAAAAAAGAAAGAAAGAAAAAAGAAAAAAATTCATGCAATCATTATTACGAAATATCTACCCTTGAATGCAGTTCATTCGAGAGTATTCTTGTATGTATGCAGAATGTTCTTGTATGTATGCAGGATGAAGTTCTAGCTGACAAGGAGCTTCCCATTAAGGAACAGTACTATATATACTGTTTTTTGTAAAATTTTAGAATTTCCTATGACAACATCAATGTACAATAAGAAAAAGCCAAAGTGAGATAAGAAATTGTTGAACATAGCATTTTTCTTCATCTCAAGAAATAATAGTTTCTGGCTGGGCGTGGTGGCTCAAGCCTGTAATCCCGCACTTTGGGAGGCTGAGGTGAGAGAATTCCCTGAGTTGGCAGGTTCGAGACCAGCCTGGGCAACAGCGTGAGACCTCGTCTCTACAATAAAATAAAATAAAATAAAGTAAAGTAAATTAGCCAGGCATGGTAGTGCACGCTTGTAGGTCCAGCTACTTGGAGGACTTGAGGTGGAAGGATCTCTGGAGCCCAGTAGGTTGACGCTGGGATGGCCATGAGTGTACCACTGCGCTCCAGCCTAGGCAACGTAGTGAGACTTCAACTAAAAAATAAAAAAGAAATAATAGTTTCTAAAAACTCCCTAAAAGGTTGAGAATTTATGTTATAAGAATGATAAGAAATTGCAGTCACTCTAACTTAAAAAAAAAACTTCATGTTTCAATTTTAGGTGATAGTGATCAACATTCTGCTATGAAATTAAAAAAAAATTATGTATCACTTCAGCCTACCCCTTCTTTCAATTTTTGTTAGGATTTTTTTTTTTGTTTAGTTTGTTGGAATTTTTTCTATAACCATATTTGCTCCATTGTTTACTCTTTCATATTTACGTGGATTTATTGTTCTCTACAATTTTTCTTACCAAAGTTACTTCTACCCCAAGTTCTTTATTTAGACTGCATTTTTTTGTTTATGTTGTTTTGTTTTGAGTTGGAGTCTCTGTCACTCAGACTGGAGTGCAGTGGCCGCTCCCGGCCACCGCAGCCTCGACCTGCTGTGCTCCGGCGATCCTTCCGCCTCAGCCTTCCAAGTAGCTGGAACTACAGGCGCGCGCTACCACACCCGGCTAATTTTTTTGATTTATTGTAGAGATGAGGGCTCGCCAAGTTGCCCAGGCGGGTCTCGAACCCGCGGGCTCAGGCAATCCACTCACCTCAGGCTCCCAAGGCACGGGATTACAGGCTGAGCCACCGAGCCTGGCTTAGGCTGCATTTTAATGGCAAGTATTTTTTTCCAGGAGGACCTCAGAAGTATCAGATTCTTTAAGTTTTTGAAAGCTTAATTGCCTTTTTCCCTTCTCACCTCATCTTGCAAATGAAGCCTTTGTGGTCTCTTTGAATTTCAGCTTCTAAGGATGATATCAAATCTCTTTAATCTCTTTCTCCCCAACACCCCCTTCTCTGAGACTCCTTCATTCTGTTGTTCCAGTCTTAATTGATTATCATACATAACTGAACTTTTGAAATACTAATTTAAATGACATTTATTGACCCAGAGTCATTTTCATTTTCAGCTAGATATGCTGTCAAGGACAGTCAGGAAAGGTTTATTTGTAGAACAAGTTGAAAAAGGATAGTGGCAGGTTATACACACTATTTGGATCTTGCTCTTTGTCCTTTAATGTACCTTAAAGATGCTTCCTTATCTGTATATAATGATCTCTCTTCTCTTTAATGAGTGTTTTATTAGTCCACTGAACAGCTGCCCCATGCTTAATTTAGTGCTCTCTAGGAACATTTAGAATACTTTTAAGCGTTTGCCATTAGTGACAGTGCTGCAGGGAATAGCTTTGCATCTATGCCACTTTTGAGGTTTTTCTTTTGAATCGCAGTCTTACTCTGTCACCCAGGCTGGAGTGCAGTGGCACGCTCACTGCCACCACAGCCTGCTGCGTTCAGGTGATCCTTCTGCTTCAACCTTCTAAGTAGCTAGAACCACAGGTGCGCACCACCATTCTTGGCTAATTTTTTGATTTATTGTAGAGACGAGGTCTTGCCAAGTTACCCAGGCTAGTCTCAAATTCCTGGACTCAGGCAATCATTTCACCTCCACCTCCCAAAGTGCTGGCATTACAGACGTGAGCCACCACGCCCAGCTTTGAGTATAGTTGTGGGATCAATTCCTAGAAATGAAATTTCTGTGTCAAGGGTATATATGGTTGTTTTAATATGAGATAATTTATCAGTACAAAAGAGGATTTATAATTTGCTTACAAGGAATAAAGAACTAAGCACTCATGTACCTACCTCTCAGCTTAAGAAACAGCATTCTTGGTGGCTTTGTATCTCCCAGCGTACTTCTCAGTGGTTACTTCCTCTCCTTCTCCTGCAAGAGTAAACAGTATTCTCAATTTTTTTATTTATTATTCCCTTGCTTTTTTTTTTTTTGAGTTAGAGTCTCACTCTGTTGCCCAGGCTGGAGTGCAGTGGCACACTCATAGCCACCGCAGTCTTGATATGCTGGGTTTAGGCGATCCTTCCTCCTCAGCCTTCCAAGCTGGAACCATAGGCATGCGCCACCACACCTGGCTAATTTTTTGATTTATTGTAGAGATGAGGTGTTGCCATGTTACTTAGGTTGGTCTCAAACCCCTGGGCTCAGGTAATCCTCTCTCCTCTGCCTCCCAAAGTGCCAGGATAACAGATGTAAGCCACTGCACCCGGCTTCCTTGCTTTTTGTGATAGAATTAATACATGTTTCTGAAATACTAAATAACATAAGTTTTGCCTATTTTGTACTGGCTATAAGTTATACTATAATTGTATTCCTCTGCAATTTGCTCTTTCATTCCACATTGAGGTTTCTGAGATGCATCCATATTGATGCCTACAATTCTGGTTTATTTTCCTTGCTGGGAAGTATTACATAGTGTGCATCTACCTCTGTGTATCTGTTCTTGTGCTCATGAATATAAGGGTTGTTTCTAGTTTTTGACAGTTACACACAGTGCTTCTTTGTGTATATTATTGTCAGCAAGTGCAAGCGTATCTTTGAAATATATTCCAAGAACTAGAACTACTAGGCCACGTGGTATGCCAATCATCAGTTTACCTAGGCAACATTCAAGCAGAAAATGCAAATCAAATTGCATAGCTCAATAATGAATTTTCACCGAACACCCTTTTAGCTGGCTCCCAAGAAAGAAATTGAACACTCAACAGCCCCCTGTATCTGCTTGTAGGCATAACCTTCAACCCTTGCTTCCCCAAATAACTGTCTGCTTCTCTGACTTACAATAGTATAGATTTTGCTTGCTTGCTTTTGGATTTTGTGTCAATGGAATCCTACACTCTGCTTGGTCTAGATTCTTTTGCTCAACATCATATTTGTGGATTGTGTCCATGTTGTAACGTGCAGTTGTTATTTGTTCGTTCTCATTGCTGTGTAGTGTGCCATTGTTTGAATATAATACGACTTATGTGTCCATTCTACTGTTGATGGCTTTTGGGTTTTTTTAAGCTTTTTTCTGTTACAAACAGTACTCCTTTGAACATTTTTTATTACTTCTATTGGTGCACGTGTGTAAGAATTTTTCTAGAAAATAGATCAAGATTAGAATTGCCAGGTATATCGTATGTGTCTTCAGTATACAAGATAATGCCAAATTATTGTGCATTACAGATGTTTATATTTTGTCATATTGCACCCGATGGTTGTTATGTTCCTTTGTATTTCCACCAGGACCATCCTTATGAGAGTACCTGCTCCCTATATTCTCACTTACACAGTGTTTCATCAAAAATTTTTTTCTTTGCCAGTCTAATAGTGAAAAGGGATATCTTATTGATGATAAATCGTCACTTAAGTCTATATCTCATAAACAAACCTAATTAATACTTTTTTCTCTTTTTTTGTCGTAGCCTGAGACCTTAGATCATTGTTCCCTCCCAGAGGATCTCGTGAGTATTTCTGCATGTGCTGGATCAGAGTTAATTGTATTTTCAGTAATGGGTACTATAAGCAAATGATGGTAACAGTTTTACAGGTTTCTTTCTCTTTATTTGGTTGCTGACCAGACTTTTTAATCTGGCATGGTAACTATATTGTGAAAATGCCAGCAATAGTGTATAATATGGGTGATCCTGCCTTCTAACTTTAAAAAAAAAAAAAAGGAAAGTTGTATTGCTTTACATTAAAAGGAAATAAAAAGGAAGACACTGCTCTCCTGGCTTTTCATAGGGAACGTGTTATACTTGTTTTTCAAGGATGACTCTGCAACCTTTTCTCCACTTGAGTCCTTCTAAGAAAAGAACAAGAGGGCCAGAATTTGATTGTCTTGGCCAGGATTCAGCTGCAGGAGTGTTCCTGTGCATTCTTACTTCAGTATGACTGCTTTGTCCTGTCTTCCCTCAGCTGTGGAAGGGGGAGAGGTCCCTTAGGCTGGTAAAGCTGGCCACATTTCTTGTGTCTTAAAACTTTGCTACCTGAGTTGGCAAACTCCCATGTGCCGTGTAACCAGATTCAGTGGCTGTTTCAGAAAATGATTTTTTAAAATCTGGGTTTCTGAGTTTCTAAAATTCTGAGAATCTGGAGTCATTTCTGATTTTCAGTGATTCAGGGTTGTGTAGTTCTAGATGTCTGAAACTCAGGGACCATGGTAGATTTTCAGGAAAATGAAGAACTGATTCCTAGCAAATCTACTTTAAATCTATTCTGTTATATAAAGGGGTGTGAGTACGTATATTATTTTATTATTATTTTTGGGTTGGAGTCTCGCTCTTGTTGCCTAGGCTGGAGTGCAGTGGAATGCTCATGGCCACCACCGCAGCCTTGATCTGCTGGGCTCAGGTGATCCTTCTGCCTCAGCCTTCCAAGTAACTGGAACTAAAGATACATGCCACCATGCCTGGCTAGTTTTTCTGTGGTTTATTGTAGAGACGAGGTCTCACCAAGCTGCCCAGCCTGATCTCGAACCCCCAGGCTCAGGCAATCCTCTCGCCTCGGCTTCCCAAAGTGCTGGGTTTACAGGCTGAGCCACCATGCCCGGCCTATTATTTTTAATAATGGTTGTAACCTCAAACATTTTCATAGTAAAGTGGTGACCCAGATGGTTTCTGGATTTGGAGTAGACAGGAAGAGATTATAGGAAGAAAGGAAAAATAACCTTAAATACAGTTAGAATAGCTTATCTATTTATCCCCTAATATTGAGACCATTTTGTATCCAGAAGAATTGGAACTTCAGGACAGAGGTCATATTCATGGGATATAAGAACTTTGAAAATTTTAGAAGAGTTCCTGGATGTTCATATGCCCATTATTTATTTTTATGTTAGGAAAAAGTCAGGAACATGTTTATAGCCATAATCATTTTCCTTACCCTTTTTTTTTTTTTTTTATTCGGAGTCTCATTCTGTCATCCAGGCTGGAATGCCGTTGCTACTGCAACCTTGACCTGCTGGACTCTGGCAATCCTTCAGCCTCAGCCTATAAAGTAGCTGGAACTACAGGCTTACAACACCACACCCATCTACTTTTTGATTTACTGTAGAGACAAGATCTCGCCAAGTTGCCCAGGTTGGTCTTGAACTCCTGGGCTCAGGCAATCCTCTTGCTTCCGCTTCCCAAAGTATAGAGATTACAGGCATGAGCCACCATGCCTGGCTCCTTACCTTTTTTTTTTTTTTATTCCTATGTATTCTAGGGTCACTTTTAAAGCAATTTCTGAATTTTGTGTGTGTGTATTTGTTTCCTAGGGCTGCTATAACAAATTACCGCAAGGTGGGTGGTATAAAACATCAGAAACTTATTCTTTCACAGTTCTGGAGGCTAGAAGTCAAAAATTAAGGTGTGGGCAGGGCTGTGATTTCTCTGAAGGCTTAAGGTGGGGGAATTCTTCCTTGCATATTCCAGTTTATGGTGATTGCCAGCAGTCCTTGGTCTGTAGACGCCTCACTCTAATCTCTGCCTCCGTCATCACATGGGCTTCCTCCCTGTGTGTCTCCCCTGTCTCTGTGTCTCTTCTCCTTCTCTTATAAGGACATCAGTCATAATGAATTAAGGGCTCTCTCTACAGTAAGTCCCTACATATGAACCTTCAAGTGGGCAAACTTTCAAAGATGCGAATGTGTGTTTTCATGTTCAGTCACTAAGTTATTTTACATGTCTTGTGTAAATTGTCATGTGTGTACATCCTTTACAAGTGGTTGTGCTTTTGTACGAGTACTTTACAGTACTGTATAGAGTATAGTAGTACTGTATCTTTATTTCAAGCTCAGGATGTCTGGAAGCAAATGTAAAAGCAGCAGTGATGGCCGGGCATGGTGGCTCAAGCCTATAATCCCAGCACTTTGGAAGGCTGAGGCGAGAGGATTGCTTGAGTCCAGGGATTGGAGACCAGCCTGGGCAATTTGGTGAGACCTCGTCTCCACAATAAATCGAAAGATTAGCTGGGCATGGTGGTGTGCACCTGTAGTTCCAGCTATTTGGAAGGCTGAGGTGGAAGGATGGCCTGAGCCCTGCAGATCGAGGCTGCAGTGGCTGTGAGCGTGCCACTGTACTCCAGCCTGGACGATAAAATTTAAAAAAATAAAATAAAAATAAAGCAGCAGTGGTGTAGCTGGTACTGTATAGCTGATTGTGTTAGTTGGGTACCTAGGCTAACCTTGTTAGACTTATGAACAAATTGGACTTATGAACGTGCTCTCGGAAGATAAATCATTCATATGTAGGAGACTTGCTGTATTTCAGTATGACCTCACCCTAACTAATTACATCTGTATAGACCCTGTTTCCAAATAAGGTCACATTCTGAGGTTATAGGTGAACATGGATTTTTGGGAAACACTAAGAACTACTGGATATTGATCCAGCATAGGTTGGATAAACGAATTAAAGTATTTGAAAAAAAGAAAGTTGCAAAAAGTTGAAAGTTTGAAAAAGAGAAAGTATTTCTTCAGTGGCATATGTATTAAAGGTAAGGGTAGGATTTCTGATGGTATGTTCACAAAATTCTAGCCAGGTGTCCAGGCCTGGTGAATAGCAAGAGTGAATGCTAGGTAATTAATCACTTTTGGAATTTCTCCTGCACCAGTGCAGAGGTGGGGATGGAGCACCCTAAGGTGGGCTTCCAGGGGAAAGAAAGTTGGAGGATGACAAGACAAGATGGCAGGACCTCTCTCGGGTACTGATCCAGTTACCCACTCTGCTGCATGACCCAGGAACTAGAAGAGAGTGAGAGGAGCTGGGTTCCTGTTTTTTAAGGCAGTAACATCCTGCCCTCAGCATGGCCCAATCAGCATGTCACATATTAAATCCTCAGTTTCCTTTTTCCTTGGGACTGAGCTAGGAAGGGGATTGGTAGAGATAGCCCTGGTGCATTGGGGAGGGTGCCAGTGCTCCCTTCTTTTGGGACCATGTAGGCTGGTTAAGGGTAACCAAACATAAATAAGCCTTGAGAGCAAAGGTTGCATACTTAAATGCCTTCACAGGCTGGGAAAATAACATGAATTTTTGAGGCAGCTGGAATAATTTATAGAAGGTATAAGGGCTTGTAGTAAACTGAAAAACACCTGGCTTTTAGATTCTGAAATCTGAAAGCCAAACATAATGCATTCCCAAGCTGGATTCACCCTGTAGACTTTGCATTTGCAAACTTCTGCTTGATAGCAAATGGCATTTGCTTGGAGCCCGGAGAACCAGTGATAGAGCGTCCTTGAGGTCTAGGTTCTTTGTAGCAAATTCATAGTTCTTGGAGCATACATTTAAGATCACATTTTAGAAAAGGCTATCTCTGTCTACCATGGATTGTGACAGTATTTTTTTAGGAGCCACATAAATTTTATTTTTATTGCCATGTAAATTTTATTTTTATTGTGGTAGTCATCATAGGGATGCTTTGATCTGGTGACTCCATATATTAAGTCAGTGCTGGAACATGATCATATATTTGAAGACTGAAAATAGCTTCTTTTGTTCACTTTTCTATTTGGCACCTTATTTTGATGGTTGCAGTGTACTTTTCCCTCTGAAAGTTTTTTAGTAACTTTTCACAAAAAGCAATAGTGTTTGACTGCTACTTAGGAAAATTATTTTTTATTCTGTTTCTCAGTTTTAACTATTTTGAGATCTGAAGTTAGAAGGGTGACTGACTGGGTGTGGTGACTCATGCCTGTAATCCCAGCACTGTGGTAGGCTGAGGTAGGAGGATTGCTTGAGACCAGGAGTTTGAGCTATGATTGTATTCCAGCCTGGACAACAGAGTGAGACCCTGTCTCACACATACACACAAAAAGGGTGAGAGGCAGGCTGGATGACATGATTACCGAGCAGAGATACATTGCCCATGTCATACTTAAACCTAGGCTTGCAGTATAGTAAATGGATGAGGATTTAAGACTTACTTGGCATTGTGGGGATTATTTTAGGGGAAGGATGGGAGAGGCTGTTGCTGTAAATTGGAAAGATGACATTTTCTCCAGGTACCATCAGCCCATTTTTATTTCTATCATCCATGTGTGCAGAACTCTGACTGGGGGCAATTGTTATAGAATTGTTAAGCCTGACCAGGGGAAAAGCACAGTAGAGGATTAAGGATGAATGAAATGAAGAGAATCTCTGTCCCAGGCAGAATGTGCATGTACATTTCTCCTATGCCCTTGTCCCTCTCCCTCTACAGAGAGTGTTGGAAGTATCCAACCATTGGTGGTATTCCATGCTCATCCTACCGCCTCTGCTGAAAGACAGCGTGGCAGCGCCTCTGCTCTCTGCCTACTATCCTGACTGCGTTGGCATGAGCCCGTCCTGCACCAGTACACACCACACTGCTGCTGGCAATGCCAGCCCGGGGAAGTTGGAGCACTCCAAGGCGGCCCCCTCCGTGCTCGGTGAGAGCCTTTCCTAGTACTCTGCTTTCCGGTCCCCTCTGCCTGGAAATGTGTGGGTGAGCAAAATACAGTAAGATATTTATTGATTTGAAGTGGTGTCTCACTCTGCTCAGACTGGACTGCAGTGGCACGATCACAGCTCACCTTGGCCTTGATCTGGGCTCAAATGATCCTCTTGCTTCAGCTTCTCAAGTAGCTTGGACTACAGGTGCATGCCACTACTCCTAGCTAAATTTTTTTGTTTTTTGTACAGACAAAGTCTTGCTGTATTGCCCAGGCTGGAAGAATTTTTTAAAAAAATATGTGTGACCTGTGATATAAAGCACCCATTAGTCCATAAATTTTGTTATACTGTGAGTCAATCACAGCATTTGTGTAGTTAATTTTTCCCTCAATAATTTGGAAGACTGTCAGGCATGGTGGCTCACACCTGTAATCTCAGCACTTTGAGAGACTGAGGTGAGAGGATTGTCTGAGCCCATGGGTTCGAGACCAGCCTGGGTAATATGGCAAGAACTCATCTCTACAACAAATTAAAAAAAAAAATTAGCTGGGCATGGTGGCATGCACCTATGGTTCCAGCTGCTTGGAAGGCTAAGGTGGAAGGATCACCTGAGCCCAGCAGGTCGAGGCTGTGTTGGCTGTGAGTGTGCCACTACACTCCAGCCTGGGTGACAGAGTGAGACTCCAGCTCAAAAAAAAAAAAAAAATTGGAAGGCCTGTAACACTTACTCATGAATTATCTACAGGGTTTAATGTGTGTTTATTTGAAAGTTGTACAGCTATCTAATTTAACGAAAACATGAACTCTGATTGACAAGGAGAAAGTTACCTACATGAGCAGTTCTTTTTTTCTGAGTCTTTCTGCCTCTAATTATGCCATTGGTGATCCCAGCAAAATGATCTACTCTGGAAAAAAATTTTTTTTTTTTTGAGTTGGAGTCTCACTCTGTCGCCCAGACTGGAGTGCAGTGGCCGCTCCCAGCCACCGCAGCCTCGACCTGCTGGGCTCTGGCGATCCTTCTGCCTCAGCCTTCCAAGTAGCTGGAATTACAGGCATACGCTACCAC
>CAUYQG010110732.1:0-12552 GCA_963574415.1 Tarsius wallacei | reverse complement strand
GCAGTGGCTGCTCCCGGCCACTGCAGCCTCGACCTGCTGGGCTCTGGCGATCCTTCCGCCTCAGCCTTCCAAGTAGCTGGAACTACAGGCGTGCGCAACCATGCCCGGCTAATTTTTTTATTTATTGTAGAGATGAGGTCTCACCAAGTTGCCCAGGCAGGTCTCGAACCCGCGGGCTCAGGCAATCCACTCACCTTAGCCTCCCAAGGCGCGGGATTACAGGCTGAGCCACCGAGCCCGGCTTCAACTCTTCTTAATTACTAGTCTTAAAGTTTGAAATTAGGAAGACACATTCTTAAACCTGGTATGTGTTACCTGCAAAGCCAATGGTAACTTTTTGAAAATACACTAAAAACGCATCTATCCAAGGAACAAAAGCAGGGTGACAACCTCGGTTTCTTTCCATTTTAATGAATCTCCAAATTCCAACACTCACTCAGTCACCCAGGCTATAGTACACTGATGCGATCTTGGCTCACTGCAGCCTCAAACTCCGGGGCTCAAGCAATCTTCCTGCCTTAGCCTCTGGATTAGCTAGGACCACAGGCATGTGCCATTATGCCCAGTTAATTGCTTTATTTTTTTTTGTAAAGACAGGATCTCACTATGTTGCCCTGGCTGGCCAGTACTCTTAATTATTTCTTTCAACTTATTCAGTGAGCTATCCCAGACACTTAGTATACAGACAAATATTAAGTGTATACCTTGATGGACCAAGTACTCTGACCACAATGCAATTAAATTAGATATAAATATCCAAGGATAACAACAACAAAAAACCCCTTAGGTTTATAAATCCATCGGTTTAGAAATTATAATGAAGACATTTTAAAGTGTAAAACAACAATAAACCATAACATTTTGGGGATGAAACAAAAATGTATTTGAAAATTTTTAACAACAAAGTTAAGGACTCTGCTACATGATTTTGATTATAAAGTTACACTCATAAAGACTGCATGGTATTGGTGAAAAGACAGAAAACACTGATCAATGGGAAAGAATGTCCAGAAATAGACCCACAGATATGTGATTAATTGACAAAGGCACAAAGGCAATTCAATAGAAAAAGAATAGTCATTACACCCATGTAGCCACCATCAAGAACAAGACAAAAAGATATTATCTTTTAGTTATCAAATATTCTTCTGATAAGCATTTTAGTTTGCTTTTATGAATGCTATATGCCATATGCCCTTATAAAAAATTCAGAATAAATATGAGGCTAAGCAAAACTTGAGAGCTGTATTGAAAGGTCACCTCTTTCTTCTTCCTAGCTATATGACCTTTGGCAAGTCACTTAATTTCTTATTTTCTCTTTATTTTTCTATTTCCTAAGATCTCCCCTATCTCCTTTCTCTGAGGTTTCTGTGAGAATTAAATGTTAGGATGTAAATGAAGAACAGGACAGCAGTAAAATTCTGGGGGGGAGGCAATGGAAATGTCCTGTGTCTTGATGTAGGCGAAGTAGTGATTTCACGGGTATAAATGTTTGTCAAAATTAATCAAATTGTGCACTTGAAATGAATGCAGTTTATCATATATAAATTATATTTCAGTAAATAGATTAAAAAACAAAAAGGAATACTGTTGGGGCACATGATGGGTGCTAAGTAATTGCTAGTTTGTTCCTCCATCTCCTTCCTTTTATACAAGGGGGAACACAAAAAAAAATTACTGGAATTATCTTTCGTACGGCCGGTCCCTTATAGTACACTTGGAATTTGTTCCTCTGGATCAAACAGTCAACCAAAGTTTTTATCTGGAAGTTTTGAGAAGGTTGCCTCAAAATTTGCAGAAAAAATATCCCGAGCTGTGCAAACAGGTGACTGGTTCTTTCACAATGACAATGTACCTGCCCACACCATACTGAGTGTTCAGCAGTTTTTGACCAAAACAGCATGACCCCATGTCCCTCTCTTCCTATTTACCCAATCTTGCCCCAAGCGACTATTTTTTTGTTTCCCTGGATGAAAAAAATCCTCAAAGGGAAACATTTTGCCAATGTGGAAGAAGTGAAACAAAAATTGGCAGAAGCACTAAAAGGCATCAAAATTGATGAGTTCAAAAACTGGAGTAGTGGAAAAAGGGTCTCAAAAGGTTTATTGCATCAAACGGGGAGAGCACTTTGAAGGTGACTGAAGTTGAAACATGTAAGAATAAAATTTTTATAATTCAAGGGTTTTTGAGGTCTCCCTCGCATATTCACTTCAGAGGAAGAACACCTAGGCACTACTCCCGTATGAAAATTCCCCAAAACTTCTTGAGATAATTATAGGGTTATTTCTCTCTGCTCCCTCTCCTCCACACTAAATCCAATATCTTTAACATTTCCTATAAATTTTACTTCTTCTACATAGCAGGATTTTAAATCTAGATACTAGTCAACACCTCTCATTTCAGTTAACAAACAAAAAGGCAATTAACATACGTTACAAACAATCTTGAGGTCTTTCAGTGTTAGCTCCACAAAGTTGAGGGTAGTACCATGTTGCTAACTCATGTACTAAAACAGGTTATTATAGACACTTAAATCCTGTTCAACCAAAACTCACACGAAGCTACTATAAAAGTACTATTTTGAAGTCTTTTTCTGATCACTGGCTGTATTTATACTCCCAAAGTGAATTATATTATTTTAAAACAATAGTGGCAAAGACACCCTTTCTTTTTATCTGCTACCACCATTAGAAAGGCTCTTCATTTGCCTTTTAATACACACAGGGTGCCAAAAAGATGTATACACAGTTTAAGAAAGGAAAAAACTGTATTAAAATTGTAATACTCAGTAAGTTGAATACAAGTCGTTGGACTTCTGCAATTACAAGAGATGCTCAAAGTGGTTACCATCAGCATCCAGACACTTCTGATTACAGCAAACAGTGCTTAAAATGTGTATACATTTTTTTGGCATTCTTGGTATTAAATGTACATTTTGGTACCAACTCAGTTATCATGTATTTATGTGTTATAAATCCAAAAGAAAAAAATCTCATGGTGTGCTTTCTACATTAGTGAACTCTCTAGTTGTTTTACAATAATATATATATATATATATATTTTTTTTTTTGAGTTGGAGTCTCACTCTGTCGCCCAAACTGGAGTGCAGTGGCCGCTCCCGGCCACCGCAGCCTCCACCTGCTGGGCTCCGGCGATCCTTCTGCCTCAGCCTTCCAAGTAGCTGGAACTACAGACACGTGCTACCACGCCTGGCTAATTTTTTGATTTATTGTAGAGATGAGGTCTTGCTTGCCCAGACGGGTCTCGAACCCGCGGGCTCAGGCAATCCACTCACCTCAGCCTCCCAAAGGCGCGGGATTACAGGCTGAGCCACCGAGCCCGGCTACAATAATATTAAATACAGATTGCTCTTCCTTAATTGCTAAAAATCAGAGTCCACTAAAATGGATTATTTTTTTAAAATCTGCCTAAGCTAAAAACTACCATTACCAACTTTCAAAATAAACACCTTGATGACTAAGATTTTTATCTGCTCCTTTATTTTGTTTTAAAAGCATACTTTTACCCTACATAAATATGAAAAGTATTCCTCACACTTTTTCATCTTAGGTTTTTCTTTTCTTTTTTTTTTTTTTTTGAGTCAGGGTCTCACTCTGTCACCCATGCTGGCTGGCATGCAATGGCACAATCTCAGCTCACTTGTAGCCTCAACCTCCTGTGCTCAGGTGATCCTTCTGCTTCAGTCTCCCAAATAGCTGGGACTACAGATGCAAGACACCACACCTAGCTAATTTCTTTTATTTTTTTGTGTGGAGACAAGTTTTCACTATGTTGCCTAGGTTGGTCTTAAACTCTCAGGCTGAAGCAATCCTCCTGCCTTGGCCTCCCCAAATCCTGGAATTATAGGTGTGAGCCACTGTGCCTGGCCAGATTTTTCATTTACTTTTTAGTCACTTCACAAACAACTTAGTAGATGTTAAAAATAAAAATTACCACCGGGCTCGGTGGCTCAGCCTGTAATCCCGTGCTTTGGGAGGCTGAGGTGAGTGGAATGCCTGAGCCCGCGGGTTCGAGACCCGCCTGGGCAACTTGGCGAGACCTCATCTCTACAATAAATCAAAAATTAGCTGGGCGTGGTAGCGTGCACCTGTTGTTCCGGCTACTTGAAAGGCTGCAGCAGAAGGATCGCCGGAGCCCCACAGGTCGAGGCTGCGGTGGCTGGGAGCGGCCACTACACTCCAGTCTGGGTGACAGAGCGAGACTCCAACTCAAAAAAAATAAAAAATAAAAATTACCATCTTCCCCCATAGTCCATTTCACTCACCTACAAAATGGGCTGGGAATAGTCGGTATCACATAACAAATCCCCCCATTCAGACAAAATGATTTGTGACTGGAACCACAGGGCTCTTCGTGATCTAAAACACATACATATAGGAAAGAGAAAGGCACATTTAAGTTTTTCTAATATAACAAAGAATAGGAATAACTATGTTAGACTGAAGTAACAATTCTAAAAATCAGAATGAAGAATTTTTTTTCTCAGAGTGAAAGACTTAATCTTTGTTCTTACTTGATTGACTAGGACTTTTATCCCTTTGAGGGAAAAATTAATCTGTCCTAAAGATATGGCTATTAGTTATAATGGATTTAGAAGCTGTATAATAGAAATAAGAAAGTCTAAATTAGTTAGATTAAAAGGAGGTAATTAGGATCTTAAAATAAACAAGGCCTTTCTCATTTAGTACAGAGATTCTGAAGTATTATTTAGAGCTTCCCTGTCCCAACAATTTATTCAGATTCTTGTTTTTCCTTTTAGGTCTCAAATACATTAAAATCTGAAATTGTGATAGAAAAAGATTTAGATAATTGAAATAAATATTTGTTTCTGAAATTATCTTTTAGGAATGTCAAAAACCAAAACCAATATAATCTTAAAAGGTTTGGATTTGCAAAGTGATCTTAGGTACTAGCTAGTAACTATAAAGAAATGTAAAGTTCTAAAGTAAAATTAAAAACCTAAGTCAGTGCTTCACATACAGTCAACTCTTTCAGAATAGTAAAAAAAAACCTCCATTTCTCTCTTGCTTCTTTTCCTCCTTTTTCTCCATCCTCACCTTCCTTCCTTATCTTTAACCTTTCCTTTTTCTTTCATTATCTCTGCTTTTTCCATCTCCCTTGAGACCTCACCTTCCTTCTAGCCTTACTCCCACCCCACTACCTTAAAAAAAAATCTAATTCCTTTCACTCCTGGTCGCCAAAGTCATTGTACAGAAAAAATTAGAAATAACAATAGAATAATTCGTTGAGTTATTACACTACTAATTTATGATTAGAAAAGAAAATTGCTGGATACTTTATCTTTTGGCCTTAAGGGGAATTCAATCGCCTTAAAATTGCACATTGTTAGTTCCTGATTATTTCTGTCTAGGAAATGACCCAGAATCATCTAATGTAAAAAAGAAAATGGCATTACTCCCATTAGGCCTCCAATTTGGTATTTTAAAACCTATAGTACACTAATATTTAAAAAAATTGTCTAGCATTCATTTGCCACTAAGATATCAATACTCATGAAGATCTCATTGCTATATCAGTTGCTATGCATTGCTATGAATCAATGTCTCCACAATCAGAATTAAAAATTTTAAAACTCTCTTTTTACTTTAGAATTGAGAAAATCCTGTTTTAGCATCACATTATAGCTATCAAAGTATAAAAATATAAAGAGGAAAACAGGACTACTGAATTTAACAGGTAAAAAGGAGGTAAACCAACCAAAACTAATTCTTTTAAATTTTTTTCACCCAATACCATGTATGTTTATAATCAAACAACTTTTAACAAAATTATAACATTTTTCTAGGAATAATTTGGCTAACAAATAAAATCTCAATTAATATTATAATATATTAGAATCATAAAAGTTACCCCGTATGGTTTTCCTTTGAGGATGGAATGTAATTTTGTCATAGCTAAAATTAATGTCTTTTAATCGGAATATAACTAGACATATCTCAACACCTGATATTTTATCAGGAAAGAAAGCTCATCTAACCCAAATCATTATTTCTGAATCTATTTTTTATTCTGACTTTGATTGATTTCATTTACTTATTGGAGAAACTGATTTCAGATATAAAATAAGTAGAATTTGTTAGTTCATAAAAACCAATAAAACATATAAGTTTAAAATAAAATAGCTTTACATGATAAAGGAAGATTTTTCAAAACTAAAATATTTCCTATTTCTAGAATGATGTTAGATGGGGAACAACAGTCTTGTGTTACTATACATTTTTGTTGTTCTGTTGCTATGTGACACAAAAGTACAAACTTACAAGAAATTACCTGTCGGCATCTTAATCTTCAAATAGTTTCATTCTTGATCAAAAGATCAGGGTTGGAAAACAGCACCTAAGACAATTTAAAATTAATAATGTCTTATTTTCAACATTTAAGAGTATCACTATTAGAATTATTTCACATTTTATAATGTTCTCAAAAAAGATTATTTTTCCTAAATTAAGACAATTACATAAGAGGGACAAAATTTAGTTACAACATATTTTTAGACACTTATTACACATCAATAGAAAACATGAACATAAAACTAGGAGGTTAACACTGAATAGTATAAATGCACTAAATACAAATCATTGCCTAAATAATTCAATTTAATCTTAAATACCTCTCTGAAGAAAAGTTCACTAAATTTCATTTTTAGTAAACATTATTAATGTAGTAGAGTACTATGAGTTTTTTCTTTTATCATTTTTTCATTAATTTTATTTTCAAATAAGCACAGAAACAATGCATATGAGATTTTATAAGAAAGACATGAGGCAGTAAATAAAATTGAATGACCTGATTGACTTTTTGCTTTCTCATAAAGCCTATATACAATCTGACTTTTAAGTAGAATAGGTAACTTCCAGGTTTTCAATTTATTAAAAATGGCCAAACACATTTAACAGCCTTTAAAATTTTTGCATTTCTATAAAATGTTTAAAACTGTTATCAAAGTACTTTTACGTTTACCACAAATCACACATTACATTTACCAATCTACACACATACCCTTCCTTTAGAAAATGTGTGGCATCTAGCAAAGCAAAGTAGCTAATGAGACATACTTGTATGTGAAGTTATCTGCTATAACAGAAACAAACTAAGACATATTTGAAGAGGTGAAGCATTTATACTTACATTATGATTACAAGCTCTCAATTCTGTTCTACCTAAGCACAAAGCCTCTGTAACAGAAATCTCAATCTACAACTTCCCATTAATACAGGTGTAGTATCAAGGTCTTTTCCCAAAGCCAACTGCTCTTTCTTACACAGACAAGCAAAGAGAGAATGAGCAAGAGAGCGAGTGAGTGAAAGAACATTAAACCTATTTGATTTGAAATAACCACTGGCTCATTCTGAGTTTTTTTCCAAACACGTATGACTTACCCTCAATAAAAATTTATATTCACAAGAAACAAATTTTGTTAGACATGCAGTGTTGCAAAAGTTTTTGAATACTGCAAAGGACAGCCACTGTGACTTGCATTTTATAACACGTCAAAATATGATTTATAGGCTGGAGTGTGCTGTGTGGGTGAGGTCAAGACAGACCAAGGTGTGCACAGAGGTCAGCCACTGGTTGAGGAAAACACCCCTTCAGTCTACATGTTCAGCACTGCAGATAGAGTAGAATTTTATTTAGAAAAGAAGTTGTACTAAGCTGCACTTCCAAATCACTGCCCAAGTTTTAAAGTTATCAAATAAACCACATTTAGACTCCTAGCTGATCTTTGCATGTCTGAATAGTTCACGACTGTTGTGTAAGTTTTTAGTGTGAAGCTAATAGATACGTGTTTCCACAGGATTAAATTTTTTTAAATTTGTGTTTTATGTGGGTTGTGTTTCCTTACAAATCACATAAAATTTACATAAATAATGGTTTGATAAAAATGAAAGAAGGTAACAACTATACTGGAACTTATAACACCATATTCCATTTGAAGGGAATACACTCACTGAATTTAATTAATACTGATGACAATGTAACTACCTAAACACTATGGCAAAGCTGTTACTTATGTGTTAAGGAAAGTTATTTTAAAAATCACAACCAATTTTAAAATATTGGATAAAATTACAACTGTATTTAAGTACGGAGGGGTTCTTCATCATATAATTATCTAAAGTATGCCAAGCATCTAGATGGTTGACTTTTCTAAAACCACAATTCAGACACTGCTACTTGATTGATGTAAAACACAAAAACTACTGCAATTGTTTTGCTGTTTTATTAAAGTAAACTAATAATCACATACTTTGAAAACACTTCCTGGCCAGGCTCAGTGGCTCAACCTGTAATCCCAGCACTTTGGGAAGCCAAGGCAAGTGGATTGCCTGAGCCCGTGGGTTCGAGACCAGTCTGGGCAAATTGGTGGGACCTTATCTCTACAATAAAAACAAAAACCAAAAAAACACTTCTCTTAATTATTACATACTATTTCCCATATTCAACGGCCATTTTTTTTTTGAGTTGGAGTCTCAATCTGTCACCCAGGCTGGAGTGCAATGGCACGCTCATGGCCACCCCAGCATCAACCTGCTGGGCTCAGGCAATACTTCTACCTCAGCCTTCCAAGTAGCTGGAACTACAGGTGTGTGCTACCATGCCTGGATAATTTTTGCTTTATTGTAGAGATGAGGTCTTATTAAGTTGCCTGGGCTGGTCTCGAACCTGCAGGCTCAAGCAATCCACTTGCGTTGGCCTCCCAAAGTGCTGGGATTACTATGCTGAGCGACCAAGTCCGGCTGCAGTTTTTGGGGTTTTTTCTTGAGTCAGAATGTCACTCTGTCACCCAGGCTGAGGTGCAGTGGCATGCTCACAGTCACCCCAGCATCAACCTGCTGGGCTCAGGCAATCCTCCCACCTCAGTCTTCCAAGTAGCTGAAACAACAGGTGTGCGCTACCATGCCCAGCTAATTTTTTGATATGTTGTAGAGACGAAGTCTCACCAAGTTGCCCAGGTTGGTCTCGAACCCTTGGGCTCAGATGATGCTCTTACCTTCGTCTCCCAAAGTGCTAGGATTACAGGCTTGAGTCACCGCGCCCGGCCTCTATGACAATTTTTATACTATAACCATTATACATGCAAGCCTCATTTTATTGTACTTCATTTTATTGAACTTTGAGGATTTTTTGTTGCTGCTTTTTAACAAATTAAAAGTTTGTGGCAACCCTATATCACACTAGTCTATTGGTGCCATTTTTCCAGCAGCATGAGTTTACTTCATGCCTCTGTGTCACATTTTGGTAATTCTCACATTATTTCACTTATTATTACTGTATTTGTTATGGCAATCTATGATCAGTGATCCTTGATCTTACTACTATTACTTGGAGGCACCATGAATCAAGCCCATACAAGATGGCAAACTTAATCAATAAATGTTGTGTGTGTTCTGAATGCTCCATTGACCAGCTGTTCCCCCATCTCCCTCTCCTCTGGTCTCCATATTCCCTGAGGCACAGCAATACTGAAAAATAGGCCAGGCTGGGCCCGGTGGCTCAGCCTGTAATCCCAGCACTTTGGGAGGCCCAGGTGAGTGGATTGCCTGAGCCCGCGGGTTCGAGACCCGCCTGGGCAACTTGGCGAGACCTCATCTCTACAATAAATAAAAAAATTAGCCGGGTGTGGTAGCGCGCGCCTGTAGTTCCAGCTACTTGGAAGGCTGAGTGGAAGCATCACCGGAGCCCAGCAGATCGAGGCTGCAGTGGCCAGGAACGGCCACTGCACTCCAGTCTGGGTGACAGAGTGAGACTCCAACTCAAAAAAAAAAAGAAAATAGGCCAATTAATAACCCTATAATGACCTCTCAGTGTTCAAGTAAAAGAAAAAGTCACATGTTTCTTACTTTAAAGTCACATGTTTCTTACTTTAAAGCAAAGCTGGAAAAGATTAAGCTTAGAGAGAAAGGCATATCAAAAGCTGAGATAGGCCAAAATCTAGGCCTCTTACACCATTTAGCCAGGTTGTGAATGTAAAAGAAAAGTTCCTGAAGGAATTGAAAGTGTTACTCCAATGAACATATGGATGATAAGAAAGCGAAACAACCTTATTGTTAATATGGAGAAAGTTCCAGTGGTCTGGATAGGTCACACCACCCGCAACATTCCCCTAAGCCAAAGCCTAATCCAGAGCAAGGCCCTAACTCACGAATTCGATGAAGCCTGAGAGAGGTGAGGAAGCTACAGAAGAATAGTTTGAAGCTAACAGAGGTTGGTTCGTGAGGTTTAAGGAAAAAAGCCAACTCCATAACATAGAAGTACAAAGTGAAGCAACGAGTGCCAATGTAGAAACTGCAGCAAGTTATCCATAAGATCTAGCTAAGATCACTGATGAAGATGGCGGCCACATTAAACAACAGATTTTCAATGTACATGACACAGCCTTCTGTTGGAAGAAGATGCCATCTAGGACTTTCATAGCTACAGAAAAGTGAATGCTTGGCTTCTAAGCTTCAAAGGACAGGTTAACTCTCTTGTTAATGTAGCTGGTGACTTTTAGTTGAAACCAATGTTCATTTACAATTCTGAAAATCCTAGAGTCCCTAAGAATTATGCTAAATCTACTTTGCCTGCTCTATAAATGGAACATTAAGGCCTAGATGACAGCACATCTATTTAGAGCATGTTTACTGAAGATTTTAAGCCTACTGTTGAGTCTCACTACTCAGAAAAAAAATTCCTTTCAAAATGACTGTTTACTGACAATGTACCTGGTCACTCAAAGCTCTGTACAAGAAGATTAATGTTGTTTTCATGCCTGTTAACACAACGTCCATTCTCCAGTCCATGAATCCAGGAGTAATTTCAATGATCAAGTCTTATTATTTAGGAAATACACTTCATAAGGTTACAGTTGCCAGAGATGGTGATTCCTCTGATGGATCTGGGCAAAGTAAACTGAAAAACCTTCTGAAAAGGATTCATCATTCTACAGGCCATTAAGAACATTTGTGATTAATGGGAGGATGTCAAAATGTCAACAATAACAGGAATTTGAAAGAAGCTGATTCTAACCCTCTTGGATGACACAGGGGTTCGTGACTTCCAGTGGAGGAAGTAACAGCAAATATGGCAGAAATAGCAAGAAAACTAGAATTAAAGGAAAGCCTGAAGATGTGACTGAATTGCTACAATCTTGTAATAAAACTTTTGCAACCATAAGATGCAAATGTTGCATCTATAAGAAGTTGCTTCTTATGGATGAACAAAGAAAGTAGTTTCTTGAGATGGAATCTGCATCTGGTAAAGATGCTGTGAACATTGTTAAAATGACGACAAAGAATTTAGAATACTACGTAAGCCTAGTTGACAAAGCAGCAGCAGGGTTTAAGAGGATTGACTCCAATTTTGAAAGAAGTTCTACTGTGGGTAAAATGCTATCAAATAGCATTGCATGCTACAGAGAAATCTTTCAACTGATGTGGCAAACTTCATTGTTGTCTTGTTTTAAGAAATCGTCACAGTCAACTAAACCTGCAGCAGCTACCACCCTCATCAGTCAGCAGTCACAGCAACAAGGCAAGACCCTCCACCAGCAAATTATGACCTGCTGAAGTCTCAGTGTTTGCTAGCATTTTTCGAAAATACTGAAGTATTTTTAAACTAAGGTATGTACATTTTTAGATGTAAAACTATTGCATACTTAATAGACTACAGTATTATGTAAAGATAACTTTTATATGCATTGGGAAACCAAAACATTTGTGTAACTCACTTTATTGTGATATTTGTTTTATTTTAGTGGTCTGGGGCTGAACTCACAATATCTTGAAGGTATGCCTGTATATGTGCACAAAGAAACATCAGATTTAAACAACCAATGGATGAAGAAAATAAGAAGGAAATTCAAAAATTTCTTGAAGTCTATGGGATACAGCAAAAGTAGTATTGAGAGGGGTTTATAGTAGTTAATGTCTACATCAGAAAATTAGAAGGATGTTGAATAACTTAACAGTGCATTTCAAGAAACTAACAAAGAACAAATCAAACCCCAAATTAGTAGAAGGAAAGAAAAAATAAAGGTCAGAGCAAAAATAAACAAAATTGAGACTAAAAAAAAATAATACAAAAGATCAAGGAAGCTAAAAGTTGTTTTTCTGAAAAAATAAATAAGGTTGACAAACCATTAGTTAAACAAAGAAAAAAGAGAGAAGACCCAAGTAAACAAAATCAGAAATGAAAACAGAGACGACAGCCAGGCTCGGTGGCTCAGCCTATAATCCTGCGCCTTGGGAGGCTGAGGTGAGCAGATTGCCTGAGCCCGCAGGTTCGAGACCCGCCTGGACAACTTAGTGAGACCTCATCTCTACAATAAATCAAAAAATTAGCTGGGCGTGGTAGCGCATGCCTGTAGTTCCAGCTACTTGGAAGGCTGAGGCGGAAGGATCGCCGGAGCCCAGCAGGTCGAGGCTGCAGTAGCCGGGAGCAGCCACTGCACTCCAGTCTGGGCGACAGAGTAAGACTCCAACTAAAAAAAAAACAAACAACCAAAAAAAACTGGAGACATTGCAATGA
>CAUYQG010110723.1:0-16935 GCA_963574415.1 Tarsius wallacei | reverse complement strand
AGTCCTTCCTCCCTTCCTCCCTCCCTCCCTTCCTTTTTTCCCTTCCTTCCTTCTTCTTTCTCTCAGAACTTTGGTCATGTTCTTGCCCACTTTACTAACTGAAAGGACAAACTGAGAGTGGAAAGCCATTTTTTATCTTGTTCTTAAACCCTAACACAATGATGGGAAAGTGGAGACTATATCCTAGAGAAATGAATTTTTTTATCTCGTTCCTAAACCTTAACACAATGATGAGAAAGTAGAGCCTATGTTTTGGAGAAACGCATACTTTAGGTAAAAATTAACTTTGCCAACTTTTTCTTTTCAGAAACTCAGACTTCCTGGTGCCAGGTATCAGAGGTATCTCACAGTAGGGCCCTACAGAAGTGGCAATCAAGCTTGCCTAGAGTAAAGAGAGTTTACAAGGCCTAAGATATCATGCATTAGGCAAAAGTTATGCAAATCACAAAACTTGTGGTTACAAAAGTTATGCAGATCACAGAGGGTGGAGCAATTGGGCCGCTGTCTATAGGGAAGTCAAGGATTCTCCCGGGGACTGCCTACTGGGAATGCATAGGAGATAAAGGGAAATGTACCCTCCATTAGCTCTAAGGAATGTTATTCAGAAATGTACAGGAGCACTAGCAACCTTAACATGCCCTTCTCTAGGGACTGTGATAATGTGGGTGGACATTAGTGGGTCTCTGTGTCACAGGGTCTCCAAGACATTTGCAGATGGTTAATAAGTAAGCCACAGCAGTCACGCCTACCTGATTGCAACACCTCCAAGGGAAAGGATTACAGCTGGGGCTCAGGAGGCTATGATGCCACACTCATCTAGAGTGTAGGCCTGCTTCCTATCTGTGGAAAGTGAACCTTTCTTAAATAAATCTTTTCTTCTTTCACCTCTTTGTGTATTGCAATTCTTTGCATTACTCAGATCTCTGGTCACCAGTGCACACCTCTGGCAGGCTGGCTCTGGGGGTGCTGTGCCCTTCCCTCTCCATCCATCCATCCACCCTAATCCTATCCGTACCCTAACACTAACAGTATTTAAAGAAAATAAATATTTTTTAAAAGCTGCTCATCCAGAATTGTTAAGTCTTCCATACTAGGGGAGAGGAGAAGGGGTTTCTGTACGATATTTAGTCTGCAATATTTTTTTGTCATTTTTTCATAGTAAAATTTAGTCTCACTTTATTTATAAGCTACTGTACTTAACTTTACAAAAATGATTTTGTAAAGTGGGAAATGCATTTAGTTTGTATAACGGTATTAGGAACATAAAGTTTCTCAATGTGTTATTTTTTTTTTTTCCTAAGTCTAGAGGCACTGAATACATCAGTTTTTTTTCTTAGTCCTCTGGGATGTCACAGGTCTGACAAGAGAATTCAGGGCAGGGGGAATTCAGGAGACATCAATTATAATCCTAAAAGACATTGTATCAGTTGCAATCATGGATCATTTTCTTTTGTGATGAGAACCAAAAAGAAAGGACCTACAGTTTGCTTCCTTTTAGTAAAGATCAGAATATTATTCTTGTTATAAACCAAAGGCAGGATTTTATCTATTAACAAATGTAACAAATCAAAAGGAGTTATCACTGTTAATTCTCCTACCTGAAATCTTTATATTTCATTTAATTTTCCTCTGCCTGGGTCAGCCTACCATTTCAGACCACAGTCTCCTGAAAGGAAATGCTTTCTTTATGAGGAAGAACTGGATCATGTCTCAGTCATCTGTGTAACTCTATACTCAGCACAGAGTCTGAAGGCTTTTAAGGATTCAATACGTTATTTGTTGAATTAACACAGGTTAATTCACTTAATATTTATTTGTGGGTCTGAAGTAGTGAATAAAGCAATAAATAAAGCAGGTTCACATTCTAGTGAACCTAATCGGAATTGTATCACTCATTCATCAAACATGAACTCTTTTAGGTCTGACTCTGGGGAAGTAACAAAGATGTTTTTGCTAGAAAAAAATGGAAGCTGATAAACTACTCAAAGAGCTCATTTGAACTCCATGGGACTCACTAATTTGTAAAGGCTGATTTGGTCTTAAACCACTATCTGAAGACAAAGGCAACATAAGGGTGGCAGAACACTGGGTCCTTCCCAGGCCTAATGAAGGTCCTGGGCTTCCCTCATGCTAGATGGGGCAGATTGAACAGTAGATACTGTCACCCAGGTCCCTGAGACTCCCTTCTCTTTGTCTCTCCACCTCACTCCAGGGAGCAGCTACCTGCCAGAATGAGAATGTGCATTTCAAATGCTAATGGCATCAATGCTCACAAGAGATGCAACCATCTTGAAAGTTGTAGCAGGAGTGTCTTTTGGCAAGAGAAAGTCACTCACAGAGAGAACTGGAACCTATTTACACAGGCCAGGGCCACAACCAAGCTGATGGTCAGAGTCTGGCTCTGATGGGAGTTCTAAATCCCCAAAATATTGCTCTGACCCTCTCCCAACTTTTCTTGAGAGACCCCTTTATTCATTCAAGGAACATGTCGTCCAGCATCAAGGCTTAGGGAGTCAACCTGTTAACTTCAGGAGTCATTTGTTTCTCCTTCCCCCAACTCTATGCCTTTCTCTACACATTTACCTACTTCCAACTCCCAGCCCCCAAAGTAAAATGTCAACAGCAAACACACGCACATGTCAAAATTGGGCAAGTTCTATTTCCTAAAGAAAATATTATTCTGTGAGTAAGGTCCTCTCCTGCCTCTAAGGGACAAGGTAACCCATGAAATAACAAAGCATTCCTGTTTCAGCTCTGAAATTTCTTGGAAGCTCATTAAAGAAAGTGAAATTGTAATTTTTTTTCTTTTATCCACTTTACTGTATTTTCTGTGTTACTTTTATAGTGAGAAAAATAAAGTTTAAAAATATAGTGAGGTCCCTTTACTTTTACTTCCTTTACCAAAGTTTTACAGTTTTATGGTACCATTTTTCTGAGTTTCTTCTCCAAGTCTCTTAATAGTGTCTATCCTTTTAACAGAGTAACTAAAAGCTCTTCTCTCCAACTTTCTAAAATGCTTCCCTAGCAACAACAGTCACATAATAACCTACATAATTATTGAGAAATATAAATCTACCCAATTTGAGTATTTATTGATTTCCTGTTTCTCTAAAAGCAGAAAATTCGACCTGGAGAAAAATGCAACATCAAGGGGGAGAAAACTGTCTCTAAAATTAGGCAACTGTTAGTCTACAAAGGTATGTGACTGGTAAAGAGTTTCAAAAATAAGAGCCAGCATTTATATTAAGGAGCTACAGATACATAAAGTATAAAGGGAGAAACTGAACTCAAAGAGCCAGATAAACACACTTCCTGGGTGGTGGAAAGAGCACTATGGTCCAGAGAAGCACAGGCCAATATGGCAGCTGCCAGTCACATGCAGTGATGGAGTGGTTAAATGCACCACGTCCAAACGGAGATGGGCTGCCAATGTAAATGCACACTGGATTTCAAAGACTTAATATTAAAAAAATGTAAACTATTATATTAATAACATATATTGATTACATGTTGAAATAATACTCCAGATATCTTGATTTAAGAAAGTTTTTAAAATTAATTTTACCTGTTTCTTTTTCTTTTTCTTAACTGGACTGCTAGAAGTTAAAAATTACATATGTGAACTTGCATTTGTAACTCACGTATTTTTATTGTACAGCACTTGTTTGGAGCACAAGACACTTGATTATCAATCCAGGATCTCCTAATTATTTGTTGTTTTATCTAAAAGTCAGACTCAATTGCTGAAAGGAAGGTTTCAAGCACAATACTTATCACATAGCAAACATCCCTAGTTCCTTACCCACTAAAACAAAGTAACAAAGAAGCAGCACTGAGATAAATAATTTTTATCACTTATGTGGTGAGGGCAGGGATAAAACAGCCAGGCTGGTTAAAGACACGGGTCTTCCTAATCAGAGTTAAATAAACCTTAACTGAAAACAAGAGGAACTAAAGTTTTTATCTATTATGTATTTTATATTTTTAACAAATAGTTTTATTATAAAAATGTGGGGTACAATTCAGGGGTAGGTATACAAATGTATTTTATCTTGTTGCAAATAGGATTGAAGAAAATAATAATTCTTGTGAATTTGATTTGTGGCTAGTATTTTGAGAAAGAGAAAGAGAAAAAAAAGGGAGGGGAGGGAGAGAGAGAGAGATAGAGAGAGAGAGAGAGAGAGAGAGATCAATAAATTCCGGCACAGAGATTTATTTTTAAAAATAACTTCCTGTCCATAAATGAATGGATCAATAAAAATGTAGTATGTACATGCAATGGAATTCTATTCAGTGGTAAGAACAAAGAACATTATAGCACATATTACAACATGGATGAATTTTGAGAACATTAGGCCAAGTGAAATAAGCCAATCACCAAAGGACAAACACTGTAAGATTCCACTTACGAGAGGTACTTAGCGTAGTCAAATTTATAGAGGTAGAAAGTAGGATGGTGGCTTCCAGGGGTTTGGGGTCAGGAAGGGGAAGGGAAATGGCAGTAATTGTTTAGCTGGTGCAAAGTTTCAGTTTGAGAAGATAGAAAAAGGTCTGGAGGCATACGGATGATAGTGATAGTTGCACAACAACATGAATATACTTAAAGCTACTAAACTGCACATTTAAAAATTGATTTAAGCCGGGCTCGGTGGCTCAGCCTGTAATCCTGCGCCTTTGGGAGGCTGAGGTGAGTGGATTGTCTGAGCCCGCGGGTTCGAGACCCACCTGGGCAACTTGGTGAGACCTCATCTCTACAATAAATTAAAAAAAAAAAAAAAATTAGCCGGGTGTGGTAGCACACACCTGTAGTTCCAGCTACTTGGAAGGCTAAGGCGGAAGGATCGCCGGAGCCCAGCAGGTCGAGGCTGCAGTGGTTGGGAGCGGCCACTGCACTCCAGTCTGGGTGACAGAGTGACACTCCAACTCAAAAAAAAAAAAAATTGGTTTAAAAAAAGTAAATTTTATGTAATGTAAAGTTCACCAAAAAAATTTGAATAACTTTTAAAAAAAATAACCTCCATGGTAACTAGTGGATATTTGAAGTTAATGCAGATCCACCCTCAATCTCCAATCACTGTCTCACTAGCTGAAATTTGCTTATTAATATTTCTATAACTGTAATTGGAGTTATCAGAATAAGACTTTTTTGAATAATTCTCAATCAACAAATTTTAATTAGCTAAAAATTCCATTGTCCAAAGCATTGTTAAATGAGATTTGACAATCACATAAATTAAATGTTCTTTCCCTTGGCTTTTCCTGGATTCTTGATTACAGCCTGGCTAGTCCTGCCCTCACCTAATTAGAAGCCAGGGATAGTGTCACCGCTAGTGAGGGCAGCAAGAATCACTCAACATCTTGCAGCTGGCTTTTTGGGAAAAACAAAGGAAAGAAAATAAATCTGCCCCAGCAGGCTGCTTCTAGGACTAAAGAAACTATGAAAAGACCATGTTTGTGTTGATTTTTTTAGTTAGAGTTGATTTTCTAAGTTTTTTTTTTAATTTTTATTAAAGTTTCAGTAAGTTTTTTTTTTTAATTTTTATTAAAGTTTCATAACCTCTATGACTTTCTCCCTCTGTCCTGGGGCTACAATCCATCCATCAATACCGTCCAACCAATCTTGGCTTAATCTACATGCCTTGGCTCACTTCTGCCCTCTTGAGGTTATTAGAGTCACCTAAGCAGCTCTTTTTGGCTTACTATTGTCAACCTGAGATACTGTCCTCTGTAGATTTGCTTGCTTTTTTGAATAGCATATTTCAAGCATCTAAATTTTGTTGTCTATTTCTTACTTGGGCTAATACTTTGCCCAAGAAAAAGGTTCTCATCACACATCTACAATATATAACTCCTCTTTAGGAGAAGTAGCTTTGGACCTCCATGCTTTAAAAATAGGGGCTCTGAAATTTTCTCCTCTCTAAAGTGGAATAATGAATTCAATATACTTACGCTGTGATATTTAATTAGGCATAAGGCATTGTGCATGAATTCAGAAACTGCCAGGCCTGCGCTGGGACCTCTAGAGAAAGATAAAGTATGAATATAGCTCTTACGCTCAAGATGTTCTCTTATTTATTGGACAAGACAAAAACTGTCAGCAAGAAGCAGAATCACACAAATTATAAATGATTAAATGTCACTAAGAGTGATATGAGGAATTTAGAGGGAAAAAATAGATCGAGGTAAGCAGAATCCAATGAGCATCTGCTCTAGTCCAGTCATCATGCCAGACCTCGAAAGAGAGATGAATACAATAAACTTTACTGCCACTGAGGGACTCACTATCTAGTTAGGAAGCAGATGGAATAGACTTCTCAAGGGGCAAGCAGGTCTTTTGGGATGGGTAGAATGTAAATAGGCAGAACAGAGAGGAGAGCAGATCGAGTGAGCAGGATGAACAAGGGTATAGAGAAAAGAATGGACCGGTGGCCTTTCAAGAATCCATCATGGCGTGGATAATTCCAAGCTAACCAATTCTAGGCTATTTTTATTTGCCAAGTGACTAGGGGACATCAGCTATCCTTCATCA
Organism: Tarsius wallacei; assembly: GCA_963574415.1. Classification (NCBI taxonomy): domain Eukaryota; kingdom Metazoa; phylum Chordata; class Mammalia; order Primates; family Tarsiidae; genus Tarsius; species Tarsius wallacei. Next base: position 10,406 of record CAUYQG010110723.1, on the reverse strand, counting down.
TGATGTTACGCTTTGCTTATTCAAATCATCTTGTATTTCTGAACCTACACAAAGTTGGAATGATGAGAGGGATCCAGAGAGCCTGTGAAAGGGCTGCATATGGAAACTGTGCTGGGATTCTAATTTTGCTGCAAAGATTAAAAAAAAGCGGACCATTCCCATGCCCCTAACTGAGTTGTAGCTCATCATAGTTCCCAGGATATGAATATAAAAATTGAACAATGTCAAGCAGAAAAATGCTGAAAAAATTTACATAGGGAATGGGTAAAATCTCTGTAGTCTTCCCAGTGTTAATGCATTACATTCACATATTGCTTCACAGCTCATAGAGCTGGTACCATTAATAAAATAGTTGCTTCTCTTAACAACCTGGGGGTAAAAGAGCAAGTATTACTAACCCTATTTCCTTGATAGGTCTATTACATTTTTAAAAGCTTAAGTTAAAAGAGACAGACACACAAATCAGGAGAACAGAACAAAGAACCCAGAAATAGACCCACACAAAGATGCCTAATTCATTTTTGATAAAGGTGCAAAACAATTCAATGGAGGAAGTTGAAAAAATGTTGAGGTAATTGGGTATTTACAGGCCAAAAGTCTAAAAAAAACAAACAAAAAACCTTGACCTAATCCTTACTTCTTATATAAAAATTAACTCAAAATGGATTGTGGACTTAATCATAAAATATTAAATGATAAACTCTTTAGAAAAAAGCAGAGGAAAACGTGTTTGGGATACAGGATTAAGCAAAGAGTTCTTAGACTCAGACTATCTATAAAAGAAAAAAAACTGATAAATCTGACCTCATCAAAATTAAAAACATCTGCTCTGCAACAGCCCATGCTGAAATATGAAGTTTCACTTTGGAGTGGTAAAATGCTTTAATGTTAATTTTGGTGATGGATATGCCACCCTGTGCATATACTAAAAACCATCAGATTGTAGTACACGTTATATGGACTCAAGAACATACAAATAATTTCCAAACTGAAGAGTAACAACAACAAAACTAATCCAATTAAAAAAATAAGCAAAAGACATGAACAAAATTTTCACTGAAGAGATGTTCAAAAAGCACATGGAAAGATATTCAACATCATTAGCTATGAGGGAAATGTAAATTAAAACCACTACAATGAGATATTGCTACACATCTATCAGAATGGCTAAATAAAAAATAGTGACACCACCAAATGCTGTTGAGAACGTGGAAAAACTGGATCACTCATATGCTGCTGATGGGAATATAAAATGGTATAGCCACTCTATTAAACAGTTTGGCAGTATATTTCAAAATTATGCATGCAAATACCATACAACTTAGCAGTTGTACTCTTGGATGTTAATTCCAGAGAAATAGAGACTTATGTTCATGGAAAACTCTGTAGTTGAGTGATTCTAGTTAGCCTTATACTTAATAGTCAAAACCTAAGAACAACCCAAATATTTCTCAACCAGTGAAGAGTTAAGCAAACTATAGTACATCCATACAATGGAATGTTACTCAGCAATATAAAAAGGAACAAATTATCAACACAAATGACTTGGATAAATTGTCAGGAAATTATTATAAGTGAAACATGACAATTCCAAAAGGTTACATATTGCATGATTTCATTTCTATAATATTTTAAAATGCTAAACTTTTAGAAATTTTAGAACAGATTAGTGGTCACCAGGGGTTAGGATAGAGGGATGGGTGGCATGGAAGGGAAGTAGGTGTGGTAATACAAGATCAAAACAAGGGATCCTTATGGGTATGGAACTATTCAGTATCTTGACTATCAACTGATGCACAAAACTACGAGTATGATAAAATTGCATGGCGTTAATTACATATACACACATACAAGCACAAGTAAAACTGGGGAAATATGAATAGGATCGGTGGATTGTGTCATTGTCAATATTCTGAATGTAATATTATACTATTGTTTAATAAGATGTTACCATTGGGGGAAGCTGGGTGAAAGGTACAAAGGAACTCTTTGTATTATATCTTACAACTGCATATGAATCTGTACTATCTCAATAAAATTTTTTTTGTTCAAAATAAAGAAATTGGCTGGGTGTGGTGGCCCATGCCTATAATCCTAGGCTTTTTGGAAGCCAAGGCAATAGGATCGCTTGAGCCCAAGAGTTTGAGACTAGCCTAGGCAATATAGCAAGACCTCATCTCTACAAAAAAATTAAAAAGAAAGAAAGAAAAATTATTTGTCCAAGTTCTTATAATAATAGCAAAACCAAAAACTACATCTAAATCGCCAATTTCTAGAACAGAATCAGTGACTCACCACCACGGCTCTGGCCCACATAGCTCTTTTGAGCTCCAGATCTGTATTTCTTTCTTAACTGTACTTAGCACCAAGAATAGCAACTTCTGAGAAGATGAGAGGGAAAGAGAAAGTGTTCATGATAAAAACAGCATATACAATATCATCCTAGGTCTGGGAAATTATAGATGGGTGCCTAAATACATTAAAACATATAATAAAGTTGATAAATGCAATTAGCCTATAAAGTCTAGCTGGGCTGTCTCCTGCAAGAAGAATTTTCCTAGGTTCTGTTCCCCAGCTTCTGATCCCTCTTAGAACCTTCGTTCATTTGTGGTTTTCCTGGTGAGGCAAAGCTACTGCCCTCTTCCAAAACCTGTCCTTCCGTCCTCCCTCCCTCTCTCCTTCCTTCTGTTCCTCCCTCTTTCCCTCCTTTCCCTTCTTCCCTCCCTCCTTCTCTCCTTCCCTCCCTCCTCTTCTATGGCTGCCTGGCTACTCTTTCTATAAAGTATGATGCTGTGTTCTCCATTCACATCTATCATTAACCAACCTGGCCAGTATTCACTTCTTTCTTATGAGCTTTCCCTGAAGCTCAAAGGAGAGTGGTATTGACAACCACTTCACCCGCCCCAGCATAGTCCCTGGGAGTAGACATGAATCAGTAAAAAGTTGCTCAAATTTTACTGTATGGAACTACTGAGAGGCTCTCCTCAGATCTTAAATGATCAAAATATGAAATAAAATTAAACAAAGCAAACAAGCTCATCCAGGCCAGGGAAAAGGTGCTTTAAGACTGTCACACAAAATGAGAAGAAACACCACAGCATCAACCTTCCAAATAACCACTCTCAGAGTAGGCAATCCAGGCAGGGTGGACCCTAGTCTTCCAAGTGTTTTGCAAACTTAACTTATGGGGATTCAGCTTGAAGATTCAAAGTACACTCAACCTTTAGCACAATACCTTTCCATTGCCTTCCTTAAGCCAATTGAAATGAAGATGGCAAATCCTTTACAGCCACAAATCCTAAAACATCCTTATCATTTTCCTTTTTCAGATTTCCTGTTAATGTCAACTAAAAGGAGAGTGACAACCACCAACAGCAGTCCTTAAAGGACTCTTGTGGTGCATGCACTGGATCCAGTGGATTTTTTGAGTATTCACAGATGGCTAAAAATCTAAAGTCCCTATAACCCATCCAACAAATGTGTGTTATTAACACAATACTAAATGACTGTGTTCATGGAACCTTAACAAGTACAAAGCTCAATCTAACACACAACTAAGAAGTCATTCCTCCTCTTAGACACTCTTTTACAAGAGAAAGAGAATTGACTAAATGATAAAGACATTGATCTCAATAATTTATATAAAGCAACATCCAGCATTTGTTCTGAATCAGCCCAGCTTTACTTCAAGATATGCTTTCTTTTGCTACAGTATTACCTGGTATTGATGGTAATTTTGAGTCTGCAAAGACCTCCACATACTTCCCCATTATCAAAGAAATCTTTGTGCCCATCTGAGTTCTCCTATTGAATATTTTCCATCATCTGTTTTTCAACCTTGGGGATGATGGTGGCGTAGATAAGAGTATAAGTCTAACAAAAGGTACAACTTCCCTGATCCCACATTAGCTGCTATATCTTGTTAAAGAAATGTCTGTTGTACAATGAGCTTCAAGTGAACTGGCTCACCCATTACCAAAGTGCCTGTGAGTGGCAAATATTTCTGCATCTATTTTTCACCTCAGTCACCACAAACTCTTCCAGGTGAGAGCAGGTTTCTTTTTTTTTGTTTGTTTGTTTGAGTTGGAGTCTCACTCTGTCGCCCAGATTGGAGTGCAGTGGCCGCTCCCGGCCACTGCAGCCTCGACCCACTGGGCTCCGGCGATCCTTCCGCCTCAGCCTTCCAAATAGCCGGAATTACAGACACGCGCTACCATGCCCGGCTGATTTTTTGATTTATTGTAGAGATGAGGTCTCGCCAAGTTGCCCAGGCGGGTCTCGAACCCGCGGACTCAGGCAATCCACTCACCTCAGCCTCCCAAAGGCGCAGGATTACAGGCTGAGCCACCGAACCCAGCATGAGAGCAGGTTTCTTATATGAACCAACTGTGCTTTTTAAAAAATTCTTACACAAAAGCAGACCCTTTATTAAACATTCTTTTAGAAAGCAGACCCAGGACAGTTTCTCTAACTGTGAGCTTGATGGATTCCATCTCTTGACTAAAATTTTCTCTTGAGGCAGAAGCAACAATATTCCAGAAGTAGGACTCTAATGCCCCGGCACTAAGCAGCTAGAAATCCTTCTAACCAGTGGCTGGAAACAAGACTGTCTGTAGACAAAACCTCAATGCCATCCTACAGGGACAGCCACAGGTCTGTCAATAGATTCCTACAACCTGTGCATACATGTGGGGGGAGCATCTTGACAATACCCAGGTCTCAACCTTGATTATTTTGAATTTTATCATTGAGAAACTATTTCTGATATTCATCATGATGACTGGCAAGTCTTTCATTTCACCAATAAAACCATTTTTGACACTCACAGTGCTAATTTTCAAAGACTTAGCTGATGATTGAGATCTAAAGAGCTTAAGTATGATAAAATAACAGCTGACCAAAACTGAAAGGTGAATCTTCTTTTCTTTTTAACTGTTTTATTGGAATAAACTTGACATATGAAAAGCTGCACATATTTAATGCATGCAATTGGATGAGTCTGAAGATAAGTATACGCCTGTGATACCTTCAAACCATCCTCACTATCAATACCATAAACTCACCCATTCCATCCAAAAGTTTCCTCCTGCCCATCTGTGGGTTTTCCTTTTTCCTCTTGAAATAAGAGTACTTAATATAAGATCTACCTTCTTAGGATATTTTAAAGTATACAACACAGTATTGTTCATCACAGACCCTATATACTAAGGACACATTCTGAGCTTGTTTATTTTTCATAATTGAAACTTTATACACTTTGACTAATACCTCCCATTTCTTCCTCCTCCCATGTAGATGTTGCTTTAAAAAAATCACCAAGTTCCTCAGGATGGTCTCATGGCACTCTTGAGATATGGAGAACTTGATGATATTAGTGCTGATCTGGCACAACCAATGAGCTGAAATCTGCAGTTTTGCATCTATGTTGGTAAGCAGCTTTCTATTTGTAAAGTAAGGCTAAGAGCATATACTTAAGGGTTATGTCTAGCACAGAACCTACTTAAGGGTTATATCTAGCACAGAACCTAGCATATAATAATTAATACCAAATAAATGGTTGGTCCTCCTTTCCCTGAAGCCCATATTCTATCCTATTCTATTTATTTATTTATTTATTGTCAGGATCTCACTGTCACTGTCACCCAGGCTAGAATGCAGTGCTCACCACAGCTTCTACCTCCTGTGTCCTTTCACCTCAGTCTCTTAAGTAACTGAGACTACAGATGTATGTCACCATACCTGGCTAATTTTGCTTATTATTATCATCATTATTATTATTATTATTATTATTATTATTATTATTATTATTTTGTACAGACAGGATCTCATTATGTTGCCTAGGCTGGTCTCGAACTTCTGGGTTCAAGTCATCCTCCTGCTCTGACCTCCCAAAGTGCTGGAATGACAGGCATGAGCCACTGCACCCAGTCTCATATTTGTCTTCTCGAAACCGCCTCAATCTGTCTTTTCTCTTCCTACCTACTTCTTTAGCCCCATGTCCTTTCCCTTCTCCTTATAATCTGAACTCCATCCTCACTAGCTTTATTTTGACTTCTTAAATGTGTCATGTTCTTTCTCACCAGAGTCTTTTAAAATTCATATTTGTATGTATTTATGGGGCACATGTGACATTTTGCTACATGCATATATCTGTAATGATCAAGTCAGGGTATCTAAGACATCCATTACCTTCAACATTTATCACTTTTATGTATTAAAAATATTTCAAGTCCTCACTTCTAGCTTTTTTAAATATATAATGCATCATTGATTACTATAGTCATCCTACTGTACTATCAAACATTAGAACTTATTATTTTTATCTAACTATATGTTGTGCCCATCATCCAACCTGTCTTTATCTTCTCCCTCTGACACTCACATCTTTCCCAGCCTCCGGTAACTATCATTTCACTCTTTACCTTTATGAGATTAACTTTTTTTAGTTCCCACATAAGACTGGGTACATGCAATATTTGCCTTTCTGTGTCTGTCTTATTTCACTTAAAATAGCAATCCAGTTCCATTATGATCAAATAGTATTCCATTGTGTAACTATACCACATTTTCATTATCCATTCATGAGTTGATGGACACAGTTTCTGACTCCTGGCTGTTATGAATGGTGCTGCAATAAATATAAGGATGCATGTATCCCTTTGATAGACTGATTTCCTTTCCTTGGAATAGATATACAGTAGTGGGATTGCTGGATCACATGGTAGCTTTTTTTTCAGGTTTTTTTTTTTAGAAATCTCACTACCATTTTTCATAATGGCTGAACTAATTTATATTCCCTCCAACAGTACATAAGAGTTCCCATTCTTGGCAAGATGGCGATGGGACAAGCTGAACTGTAACGATCTCCACAAAGGTGACTCCTGAAGGCAGTTCCACACGCCCAGGCAGCTGCCGCCTACATGGGGGTGGCTGCTATAGCCAGTCCCATGCAGCAAACAGCCTCCGTTGCATTACGGCCTCTGCAAAGCACTACTGCTGATTGCTACCAGGTGCTGCACAGCCACTGATGCCTTGTCTCTTGGCTCCCTCCTCTACCCCAAGCCCCTGGTGGAACACCAAATGTGGCGCCCAGCCAGTGCCTAATGCTGGACACACATCATCACCCATCATAGTGGATCATCTAGGGACCGGAAGAGTGGAGAGAAAGGATGAATCAAGAGAAAGGTTCAGCGGAAACAGGAGTCACCCACTGCAGCCATTTTCCAGGAAGAGATTTGCACTGCCCTGCCCATCTCCGAGCAGCCTCCACCTTGTTTCTAAGGTAACCCCACCAAAACAGGAGACAGAATCCCCTCCCCTACACTGAATCAGACACAAACAACTCAGTCCTCAGGCAACAAAGCAGCAAGCCAAGGGAATTGACCCAATCTATGAGTAAATCTATCTGCCTGTAATGAGAGCAAAGGGGAGGGGCTAGAGATCAGAGCTGAAGAGACTTTAGACACTCAGGAAAGATTCCAGAGCTAGTCTGGTTTCTTATTTTGATTTTATTGTTCTGACTGTTTTGTTTACTTTTGTTGGCTTTTTGATTTAGACCACCTGTTTGTGTTGGGGAAAAACACATCAAAAGGTGTGATTTTATTGGACTGTCTTTTGTGTGATTACTGGTACGCTTTAGGGAATTTTGTTTGTTTGTTTGCTTTTTACTCTTTTCTGGCCTTGTGTCTCTTTTCATTCATTAGTTAGTTTGTATGTCTGTTCTCCCTCTTAATTTTCTCTCTCTCCAACTTCCTCTTGACCCCCCCCTTCTCCATTATTTCCCTTTTTCTTACCTCCTTTTGTTCCAGGGAGCAAACCTAAACCCCACTGCAAGGACAGATTGTAAGGCAGTGGGAAGTGGGTTCCAGTGTGCCCATAAACCTGTAGGTGGATACTGGGATCTGCAGATAGATTCTGAATCACAGCTTCCCCTTCAATTAAACCTCAAAACTGCAAAAAGTACAGCCCCCAACCCACAGTCCAACCTCAAAAGTGAACAACGCCAGAGGACCCTCATAAGGAAGAAAAGGAGATTGAACAAAAAGAGTAAAAGCAGCCCAACCTTTCATTAAAAACAGAATTAAAGAAGAGGAGGGAAAGGGGGAGAGAGAAATCTACACAAATGAAGAAAAACCAAAAGAAGAATATGGGTCTCTCCCAGACCCCTGGGAGGTCAGACACTGAGAAAACTGACTTTGGAATGCAAACAATGAAAAGCCCCCAGAATGACTGGTCTCAAACTACAAACCCAGATATCAATATATTAATGGAGATATTAAAAAGAATTGAGGAGAGACAAGAGGAAACTAGGAAGGAGTTGATAACTGAGATAACAGTAGTAAAGAATACTGTGAATGAAATAAATAACAAACTGATAAGCATAGAAAGCAGAATTAGCCAAGCAGAAGAAAGAATCTCAGAGCTTGAGGACCAAAATATAGAACTAACCCAAACTGTCAAAAACATAGAAAAGAAGCTTAAAAAGACAGAACAAACCCTTCAAGGGATTACTTCAAGAGATCAAAGCTAAGAGTAATTGGACTTCCTGAGGCAGAAAGAGAGACAGAGACCACCCTGGAACAAACATTTGATGAAATTATTCAAGAAAACTTTCCTCATCTGATCAGTGATGTGAAAATTCAAACACAAGAGATTCAGAGAACCCCTGCATGACAACAAATGTGAAGACCAACCCCCAGACACATAATAATTCACCTAAACAAAGTAGGTATAAAAGAAAAAATCCTAAAGGCAGTAAGAGAAAAAGGTCAGATTACCTACCATGGAAGACCAATTAAAATAACAGATTTATCTACAGAAACCCTTCAGGCTAGGAGAGCTTGGAGCCCTATCTTCAAAGTTCTAAAAGATAATCAATTACAACTAAGAATAACATACCCAGCTAAGCTAAGCTTCATCAGTGAGGGAGAATTAAAATCTTTCCCAGATATCCTATCCCTAAGAACTTATGCTGCCAGCAGACCACCTCTATAAGAAACACTTACGAAATTATTAAACACAGAAGAAAAGGAAAAAATAACAACATTCTTCGCAAGAGTACAGGAAAAAGATTAAAAACACACATGAACCAACCCCCAAACCACAAGAAAGACAATAAACAAACAGGAACAACAACAACTCTGTAAGAACTTTATGATAGGAATCAACTCTCACATTTCAATAATTAGACTGAATGTGAATGGACTAAATGAACCACTGAAAAGACATAGAATGGCAAAATGGATAAAATGTCACCAGGCAACAATATATTTCCTCCAGGAGACTCATCTCACTAGAAAGTACACTCACAAACTCAAAGTAAGAGGATGGGAAACAAAATTTCAGGCAAACAGAACACAAAAGAAAGGTGGAGTCACGATCTTAATCTCAGACAAAATACCCTTTAGGCTATCAAAAATTAGAAAAGATGGAGAAGGCCACTACATAATGATAAAAGGATCAATCCATCAACAAGAAATATCCATCCTAAACATATATGCACCCAACATAGAAGCGCCAACCTTTGTAAAGCAGCTTCTAAGTAAACTCAAAAAAGATATTGACTCTAACACTGTCATAATTGGGGTCTTTAATACCCCACTCACAACCTAGACAGCTCATCAGGACAAAAAATCAGCAATGAGATCCAGCACCTCAATGTGACTCTTGACCAAATGAACTTTGGTCAAGAACACTCCACCAAACGACCACAGAAAAAACATTCTACTCATCACTGCATGGAACATACTTAAGATCAACCACATACTTGGCCATAAATCAAGCATAAACAAATTTCAAATGATTGAAATTTTGCTATGCACCTTCTCAGACCACAGTGGAATAAAAATAAACATCAGTATCAACAAGGTTCATCCCAAACCCGCAAAGATATGGACACTAAACAGCATGATGCTAAACAACTCCTAGTTCAATGATGAAATCAAAACAGAGATTAAAAGATAACTGGAAACAAATGAAAATGAAGAAACATCTTACCAAAATCTCTGGGATGCCATGAAAGACATTTAAGGAGGAACTGATACCAATCCTACTGAAAGTATTCCAGGTGATTGAGAAAGATGGAACTCTACCCAAGTTATTTTATGAAGCTAACATCACATTGATACCCAAGCCAGGTAAAGACTCAACAAAGAAAGAGAACTACAGGTCAATATCTTTGATGAACATAGATGCTAAAATTCTCAATAAGATCCTAGCAAACCAGATTCAACAACTTATCTCAAAAATCAACCATCATGACCAAGTAGGCTTTATCCCTGGGACGCAAGGCTGGTTCAACATTCATAAGACCATAAATGTAATTAAATACATTAACAGACATCAAAACAAAAACCACCTGATTATATCATTAGATGCAGAAAAAGCTTTTGATAAAATCCAGCACC
>CAUYQG010110722.1:0-31403 GCA_963574415.1 Tarsius wallacei | reverse complement strand
GAGTGTGCCACTGCACTCCAGCCTGGATGACAGAGTGAGACTCCAACTCAAAAAAAAAAAAAAAAAAAAAAAAAGATTTTGGCCAGGCCCGGTGGCCCAGCCTATAATCCCATCACTTTGGGAGGCCCAGGTGAGAGGATTATCTGAACCCGGGGGTTTGAGACCAGCCTGGGCAACTTGGTGAGACCTCGTCTCTACAATAAATCACAAGAAATAGCCGGGCGTGGTAGCATGCATCTGTAGTTCCAGCTACTTAGAAGGCTGAGGTAGAAAGATTGTCTGAGCCCAGCAGTTCGAGGTTGCGGTGGCCGTGAGTGTGCCACTGCATTCCAACCTGGGCGACAAGAGTGACACTCCAACTCAAAAAATAATAATAATAAAATTGTATATATTTAAATTGTACATCTTGACGATTTTATATATGTATACTTGTGAAACAGTCACCACAATCAACCCAGTTAGCATAGCTTCTATTGTTTTTGAGTGTGTGTGTGGTGAGAACACTTACGACTTGCTCCCTTAGCAAATCTCAAGTATATAATACAACGTTGTTAACTATAGTCATGTGGTTGCACATTAGATTTCAAGAACTTCTTTATCTTGGACTATTAAACCTTATACCTCTGACCCACATTTCTCCAGATCTCCTGCCCCCACCCCAGCCCCAGCCCCTGGCAACCACCATTCTACTTTTTCTGAGTTTGGTTTTTTTAGATTCTACATATAAATGAGATCATGCAGTATGTGTCTTTCTGCATCTGACTTATTTTACCTAGCATAATGTCCTGCAGATTCATCCATGTGGTTCCAAGTGTCAAGGTTTTTTTTCTCTTTTAATCCTGAATAATATTTCCTCATGTATATATACTACATTTTCTTTGTCCATTCATCCTTCGAATGGGCATTTAGGTTGTTTCCATATCATGGCTATTGTAAATAATGTTGAAATGAACATGGGAGTACAGCTATCTCTACGATATATTGATTTCATTTTAATATGATGTTTTAAAATAAATTGTAAATATTTCTAATATTGCTCCTGCCTCAAAGTATGTGATCATCATGACACTAATAAATGATTTCCTTAAGCTTGAATTAGAGACTCTGGACACTTTTGTTCAGTTTTAAATATATACAATATATATTTCTATGTGAATAGAAGCTAGGGATTTAAAGCAAAAGAATTCATAGGATAGAAAAAGGATTTTAATGTGTATCTTCCCTTGCAGCAGAGTCGGAAGCGTTGCATTTTATCACTTTGGGGCTAATTTCTCAGAAGAAAGTCTTGTAGATACGGGCTTTAAAGTGTCTGTTGTGGCCCAAGAACATATTTTACTCTGTAAATCTATCACAAAAACAAACCAAGACACACGGTATCAGTAGAAATGGATAGGACGTCATAACAAAGTTTGTATCAAATCAGAAATGTAAATAATTGCATTAAAAAATAAAATATGTAAATGACATTTGTGAGCCTAGTTGTTACAGACACCTATTTTTCTGAGACCCTGAATTTGAAAGGAAAAAAAGGGAAAGACTACATTTCCTACATGCATACTGGTCATGTGCTTTGACTAAGGGCTGCTCTGGAAGGTCGCTGTCATCAGAGGTGACATCCATGAGCCATCTGTTTCAGTATCCTCCTGACTTCACCTAATTAACATGATGGGATCTTGAACAATTCTTAGGTAGAATATGTCAACAGAACTGTGTTTCATTTGCAAATGTGCATCTCAACCCTTAGGAGTTTTTTGTTAGGTGGATATTTTTGCCATTCAGCCCTGGAATTCTACTAATTACCCAGATTTCTCTGGGGAAATCAGTGATTTGTCTAACAGACATCACCAACTGGAAATCTCTGGGAGGAATTCCTAAAAACTTCATATTCTCTGTGCTTGTCATCCATGCACATGCTCAGATTGCATTTTAAAAGGGGTAATAGATCTTTTGGTGTCTGCAGGCTGGGAAGCTGAGGGGAGTAGGGTTGGAGTGAAGAAGCAAGAATTGAACTAACCCAGTAACAGGTGGGATAAATATGGGATAAAATGACTCTGAAGAGACATTTCTGAGCAAGAGTTTTGAAAAAGAACTAGAAAGAGAAATGCAATGAGGAAATTAAAAACTAAAGAGGTTGAAAACTAGAGATTGGTTATGTTTTATGCTCTTTTGATATTTCTGCATTTTTGATCATAGAACCAGTTTTCAGATGTATACAAGGGTTGTATGTCTGTGTGTTCTACTACCTAAATGAACTCTCAACACCCAGAGGAGAATAGAATCCCCACTTGTCATCTTCACTGTCTGCCTGACAAGTTCCAGTGCGGTGGTGTTGCCAATGCAAAGCAGGCTTCGTGTTTGTCTAATTATCCTCCAGTGCTAGCACAAGGCTGATCTGCCAGGCCTGGGATTTCCTGCAGCCTTGGACAGCATTCAGAGGGTGTAACACTGGCTTTTAATTATTTCTAGCTATGGGGAAGAGGGAAAGCATGAATAAATGAACTACACTGATAGTCAATAACCTCAACCTCTTTTCCACCAATCAGCAAGTAATCAAGCAAATAGTCTTTACTTTCATGTTCCCCCTATTTTTTTTTGCTGTGACTCTGTGGTTGCAGTGTCACATGAATAAGCTTTTAGATATAATTTACATGTTAAAAACCTATAACTGACAGTGATTACAAAAGTTTGAAATATGTCAAATGAACATTTATAAAGTAATTGATTTTTGGAAAAAAGAATTCTACATTGTGTGTTAGTGAATAATAAGTATGACAAACTTTCCAGAGAGGGGAGCGATCCCTGCAAATAGTGTGATTGCCAAAGACTTCATGAAAGAATCAGAAATTGATCCATGTCATGGAGCCAGGAAACTTTTATATTGGAGGCTTGAATAAAGAGAAGGGCATCCCACGGAAAGGTAATAGCACGTACAAAAGCTTTAAGATTAAACTGAAGAGTTAAGATTTATCAGACTAGTGCCTGGATTTGTGTTGAGGTGCTCCAGAAACTAAGTCGTATCTGGTGTGGTGGGACCCGTTAATATAAGACCATAAGGGTGGGCAGAGCAGTTGGTCATGCATTAGAGGCCAAGTAGAAGCCTGATAGATTCTTGCATGCTAATATGTGAAAACTACATAACAAGAAAGAAAATAAGCCAGGGAATGGGAAGAAAAGACAGACTATTCCACATACTTCAGAGTCAACTCCTAAATAATTTATGAGTACAAAGAATGTGGAGGGTAAATTAAAATATAAAACAGCTAACACTTAACTTTTTTGGGTGGAAAAGGTTTCAAAGCATCTGATGTATGAAGAAGGAAATAATAAAAATGGTCTTTGGAGATAAAAATATGGGAAATGACTGGCCTGGTGAAATAAAAGAATGGTAAACATTGACTGAAATGTCATATTTGAATCGCTACCTGGAAAGAGAGTTGCTCTCCCAGTGGGTATTTGGTCTACATTTAAGTGGCCTGATGCCTGAATCTTTTTTTCTTTTTTTTGAGTTGGAGTCTCACTCTGTCGCCCAGGCTGGAGTGCAGTGGCCGCTCCTGGCCACCGCAACCTCAACCTGCTGGGCTCCAGCGATCCTTCCGCCTCAGTCTTCCAAGTAACTGGAACTACAGGCGCACGCTACCACGCCCAGCTAATTTTTAATTTATTGTAGAGATGAGGTCTCACCAAGTTGCCCAGGCAGGTCTCGAACCCGCGGGCTCAGGCAATCCACTCACCTTAGCCTCCCAAAGGCGCAGGATTACAGGCTGAGCCACCGAGCCCGGCAATGCCTGAATCTTAAAAATACTTAGACTCTGGTATCAAATATATCTGTGTAGTGTTCAAAACCAACGGGAGCAGATTTCAAATAATCACAACCCTCAGATTTGGGGGAACGACCCTCTCTACAGAACCCCTGCTATATGGGTTGAGATTGAACCCATCTGTCCACATGCACCATCTCTCCTCAGGCCTGCTCTCTGGGGTCCCTAGGATGTGGGATGCACGCAGCTGGACACATTTGTTCCCTAGTAGAGGCTGGATGTGGGTGGGTGTTTAGGGATGTGGTTATAAACAGCTCCTAAGAACAATGGATACCATGGAAATGCTTTGGAAGCATTGAATATAAAAAAAAGGAAGCCAGAAATTAAGGAAAGGTGAAAAAGAAATGAATCATTACCAAAAGTAAAAGGTAGAGTATTCTCTTCTATCATACAGATATATACCTGTGCGCGCGCGCGCACACACACACACACACACACACACACACACACACACGGGCAGACACAAAGCAATGTTTGCATGACAGTACTTAAGTAACAAAAGAAGACTGTAGAACAATATATAAAAGACAACTCCATGTCTGTATAGGCAAAAATGATGAGTTACTGGCAATTTCAGATAGTTTCATGCTAATATATATGTGTAAGCATATGTATGTGTGCATATAATCTTTTATCTATAAAATAATAGGAAAAAATAAACCTGGACTTGTATATATTACTTAATATTACCAGTGATTACCTCTTGGTAGTGGAATTATATTTGTTTGTTTTTCACCTTGTGCTTGTCTATATTTCTTTGGATGCAATAACTGCCTAGTAAACTATATAAATTATGAAAATGATTTACAAGAAAAACATGACAGTGTAAAACACTTAAAATTTTTTAAAAAGCATTTTTGCACCTTCAACCTCAAAATACATGAAAAGATTATAAGATTGAGTTATAATTACTCATCTGAAATTTCCATTTACTCAGAAGGTAAATTTACCACTTAGCATAGGTTAGACGTTGGGGAAACTGTTGTGATTTTCCCAAACTACAGCTAAGCTGCCAGTGGCTCAAAGTTGCAATATTTTTCTGCCTACAAGAAATAGAAGGGACTCTTCTGGGCCCATCTGTGTGCAACAGCTACCTCAAAGCCCCTCAGGAGGGCAGAGATTTACTAAAGAAGACCAGAGTTCTAGATTTGTTGCCAGAAAGTGGTCATAATCACAAAAACATGAATCCGTATTCATCAGAATATCTTGGAGTGGGTCCCAGGCTTGGGTATTTGTTTGAAAATCTCCCCAGGTAATTCTAATGTGCAGCCAACATTAAGAACCATAGCCCTAATGGATCAATTTACTAAGCAGTCATTTGAACTCGGCCTTTGGAGAGAGGTAAAAGTAAAGTGGAGAGGATGTGGTTGCCTAAGGTCAAGTTGTTGCATGACCCTGAGCTTTGTGAAAAGTGTTTATGTGAACAGAATAAAAGATCACAGATGTGGAGTGGGGTGTTCTTGCAAAGTTAGTAAGGTCAGTGGGTAGCCTTCTTTTGCGGTCATAGTAGAAAAATCTCAGATCAGACATTTTAAGTGCTCTATGGGAGAACTTGCTGGCAAGGGATTGTTATTTCATGGAATGAAGCAAAACTCTATTTTGAGGTTGATGCCAGGAGACGAAAGCTCTCTTGGGCACCAGAGACTTTCAGCCTTTTCCATACAAGGTTGCACACTGATATAGGGTAACAAATGACACCATAGAGCAGGGACCCTTTGAGTAATTTTACCTCTACTTCAGGAAATAATTTAGAATGGACTTCTGTGGCATGTCTTTGGTTGCTATTCTACAGATTGACAGTGGGTGACAGCAAAGGAGCCCACAGATAACCCTCCAGTCCCTGCTCTTCTTTTTATGTATCAGTTAAGTTTGGACTTGTACTGGTTTCATGATCACAGAGGCCAGGACCAGACACAAGTGTAACTTCCATTCAAGCTTCCTGAAATTCACTAGAATTTCTGATTTGGGGTTGTGACTTGTCTCCAAGCAGCAACATAAATGGGCTTTTTTCTTTCTTTTTTGCTCTGATGATTATCATGATAATCATATAACATGTTGGAATGATATCATTACCTAGTATTTATTGCATTTTTCGATGCCAAACATGTGCTAGCTTTGTGCTGCACAACTTCACATTTATCATGCTTAACCCTCAATAGCAACCTTAAAGGGCATTTTTATTCCCATTTTATCATGGAGAACACTGAGCTCACACAGACAGAATATAGACAACTCAGGATTTAAATCCAGTTCTGATCCTGAGAGTCTGCGCTCATTCCACAGTGCCACATTGCCAATAAAAGTGACTCCAGAGCTGGGTCATAGGGGAGATGCCACACTCCTGCCCTGTGTGCCCTTGTCACCTGTTTCTCCATCTCAGAACCATGGCCCATTCATTGTTTCTTCCATCAGAACTCTCCTGATAGAACTCTACCACTCTTATTTTTTCATAGCCTGGCTATATTAGATTTATTTTTCTGAGGAGTAGTTACATTTCTCACCTAATTTTAATGGAGTTTCATTTTGCTACCCAGCATAATCTTCATTCCTGTGGTTTAGAAGGAAGAAAATACTGTTATGCTCAGTGAGAGTTCTAAACAGATGTTCTACACGTCTTCTTGTGTAGTTGTAGCAATGCATCACTTTCACACGTCTTAGCTTTGGCCTGCCAGCATCGCTGTGCCCATGCCAAATGCTTTCAGATACTATGCCATAAGCAAAAACTGAAGTTAGGTTAAAACCACCAAAGTCATTGTATTTCTAATTCTTGAATACATTAACATCTGGACTTTGGGAGGTACCACCTGCTCTCAGGAAAACTAGTGGCATTGAATCTGTCCAGTAATGGGAATGTAAGTGCTCTCTGTTTTAAGAAACCTGACTAAAAATCTGAAGACGATCCTATCAACATGAGCACATGATTGTGTTTTATGGGGATTTTTTATTTTAAGGAATGATTTCCCAGAAATTACCCAAAGCCATCTCATTTTCCCCTTCTATTAAAAATTTTAAAAGGCCAGGCACGGTGGCTTGAGCACCGTAATCTCAGCACTTTGGGAGGCCGAGGCAAGAGGATTACCTAAACTCAGGAGTTCAAGACCAACCTGGGCAACTTGGTGAAACCTTGTCTCTACAATAAAGCAAAAAATAAGCCGGGTGTGGTAGCGTGTGCCTGTAGTTCCAGCTACTTGGAAGGCTGAGGTGAAAGGATCTCCTGAGCCCAGCAGGTCAGGACTGCAGTGGCTGTGAGCATGCCACTGCACTCCAGCCTGGATGACAGAGTGAGACTCCAACACAAAACAAAATAATCTAAATTAAAAAAAAAATTTTAAAAAGGGTGACCTGTTTTCTGGAGTGGGACTTACAACTTGTAAAAGCACTTCCATGACAATTCAAAAGGCAAAACACATAAGAGCTGTGCACTGCATTGATTTTGCAAGGGCTTTCTATGTGGTGTTAAATGCAGGAGTGGGTTAGGAAGGAGATTCAATGGAGAACTCAGAATGTCGCAGTGTTTATCTGCCTGGGAAGGGTGGTGGTGCAGCCAGTCAGATAATATTTATGAAGTTCTCAAATGTGTTCTATGCTATATTTGCTTCAGTTAAAAGCATAACCCAAAATGACAGTCTCACCCCGCATGTCTCACCCTCAGGCAAACAGAGATGAGGATTGCGTGAGGTTCTCCTACCATTGTGTGATTCTTTGAATAATTAGCAACAGCCTCTATCCCTGTAGTTGGACTCCTGTCTAAACCCTAAGAAGGGACTCATGAGAAAGAAAAAAACACCATGAAAATCGTCTGGAGTCTTGGCACAGCGGCTGAAGGGCAGTCTTCCTGGGTTTCTGCATTGTGGTGGAGTTGTGTTAGCCTAAGGTGGACTGGGGGCGAGGGAGCAGAGTGACTGTGGTGTGACACAGTAAGCCATAGGTGTTGGGTCTCAAAGTGGTCTGCAAGACTTGGTTATTTGATGATGGGGTAGAATGGAGGACAAAACTAACAAAAATGCCTCCCCTAGCTCTGACTACTGTGGTCCTGAGTGTCTTTTCTCGTAACCCACTTCTTCGGATGGGTGCTGCTAGATCTTGATAGGACCTCCAAAAATGTTAGGTCACATCTTGGTGGAACCTCCAAAAATGTTAGAGCACACTCACAGCAGGGCCTCCAGAATGTTAGGTCAGGCCTGCTGGGGGTGTGAGTGTCTGGTGTGCGATCCGATGCCAAGTGAAAGACGCAAAGAATTGCACAGAAGTTATATTAGAAAATATAGTTTATTTTAAGAGTAATTAGAGAGCGAGAGAGAGATAAAGAAAGAGCACATGGCCACACCAGAGTCTAGTAAGGCAATGGCCATGGCAATGACCTAGCAATGACAATTGTCTAGGAATGGCAACTGGATGCTCAAAGTTGAATGCGTTTAACCCTTCCCTTTGATGGGGGAAGGTCATTAAAGTGATTGGGTGGTGGTCTGTTCCACATCCTCACGAAGGGGCAGGTAAGCACAGGCCCTGACATCAGGTGATGGACAGCAGGCAAATGGGTGGGCTAGTCACATGATTGCTGCCATGGTGGTGGGATCTGTCTGTGTCATGTAGGTCACAAAGGGCTGATTAAGTTAACTTGGGGATTTGGGCCCAGAGGCATTTTTCCTGCAAGAGTCCTGTCAGACTTTTATCAATTCACAAGTTCCTTGAAAAAAAAGGTGGTCTTATTATCAATTTCTAAGGCTTCAGCCAACCAAGGGGTGATCTTTGACCTTCCACCTTCCCCAAGGAACCTGAAAGTTTCCTAGAGATTATTATGCTAAACCATGATTTGAAAGGTTAGGCTTTGGGGCTGTCCTTGTCTTGCATTTGATGGAGATTTGCCGAAGGGGTGGGTTAGGCTGCCGCTTGACCTGCAGTAAAGTGTAATTTTAAAATGTCTGAACGCCTCCTAAAACTTGACTATTGGAAATTAATCTTATCTACATCTAACCTGTGCTACATGCAAAGCATGTCAGGGGTAAAGTCTAAGCATAAATGGTTATGCTGAGGCAAAAAGACTACGCTAACCTAAATTTATTCTAGGTTTCTATTGGTACCTCCTTTCAGGTGCATTGCTAAGTACTGTGCTTATAAAATGATACTATTTCCATCAGAGAGATGGTACAAATGTTAGCAGATAATGGAAATGTGAAACAAAAAATACTGATTTCTTAAAAACCAAACTCTAATGTGCTCACCATACTGCACCCATACCCAACGAGAATGGATAAACAGGCCAAGACTCGAACTTTTTATCCAGACCATGATTATAGCAAAGCAAGGCAGAATCTCTTTAAATATTTATTCACTGATCATTTTTCTTTTGTCATATAAAGTGAAGTGGCATCCCTTACCTGAACAGGCTTCTAGCTGTATATAAAAGAAGGATAGGCTGCAAGCTCACTGCCCTCATCATGCTGATAAGTATCTTGCAAATGCAACAGAGAGAAATGCTGGAGGAAAAATAAATTCTTAAAAGATGAAGTAATCATCCCAGAAGATTCTTTATTTTTCAAAAGAAAAAAATTTAAAAATTAGAATGAAAAAGAAAAACATGGACAGCATCATCCATATTGTCCACAAAAATGGAGAGAATGTTTTATTTATAGAGGTAGATATGAAGTGATACAGGATATATCTGCTCCATGCAAATTTATTAAATTCAACTTTCTTTTTCTCTTTCTTTCTTTTAGATAAAAAACCTCTTCATGAAATAAAACCCCAAAGTAAGTTATTTTTCCTCTTGTGAATATACTTTATTCTCATATTTGCTGCCTTACTGTTGTATTTGTTTAGGAGCCAAGCAGAATTGAAGTCCCTACAAAAGATCCAGGGCTTTCAGGGCTTCTTCTCATTGAGTTCGGAGTCACATATCAGAGGTTTAAATTGGAAAGAAATATGCACACCCTTCCCCTCCCTCTGAGTAAAAGTAAATCTCTCCTCCTGATTCTTTCTGCCTATAAGTCCATTTCTCTGCAAATGTCATCTAGGATTCTTATTTCTGAGGAGATTTATAGCATTAAAATTAATAAATATTTGTCAGTACATGCTTTCATGAGAGCAGCCTTGGGCGAAAGCCTGACTACAGCCTCTCCACCCAGTAGGAGGGGGCACCTAAGAGCACAAACCTGCATCTTACCTCCCTTGGCATCCATGGCAACCGGATAGATTAGGACCCGGAATTCCACAGTGAAATAATTATGAGCAGAGGATTTGGTATAGGTACTGGCTTCAGCTTCCTGTACCCAGGCTTGCTTCTTGGAGAGGCCTTTGCATTGTCTCCATTTTGTGCCTCCTGTAGATTTAGAGAAAGGAGATGGCTTGAATGGCCATCAGCTTGGCATGTGATCCTATGGTTCCTAGCCTTGACTGCACTTTAGAATCATCTAGTGGCCTTTTCAAAATCCCAGTTCTTAGACTGTACCGATAAAGTCAGCATTTGGGACGGGGGTGTTGTAGAACACAGGAATTTCTATTTTTATAAGCTCCCCAGTTGATTTCAATGTGCAACTCAGACTGAGAACCATGATCCTAGAATGTGGATCTGAGTTACACGCATCAGAATCTTGGGGTGTGGTGAGAGCTTGCTAAATATACACCTGAACCGAACAAATGATTAGACAGAAGTCCTGGTGGGAGGAGCTCCTAAGAGTCTATGTGTTAATATGTTCCCCAAGTAATTCTCACACACTCAGAGATACATAAAGCATACCAGAAAAAACTCAGGATATTAGGGCAACAGCAATACAGGTCTTGCCAGTAGGAGCTTAGACAGCTGCTTGGATGGGTCGATGTGAAGCTTGTGAGAGGTTTCTCTGCCCAGCAACTCTCATTCTGGTATAAAATGAATGACTTCTGATCTTTTAAATCCTAGGGTACTAACATGAGTTAATAGCTTTTATGAGCTAACTTCTTTGAAAGAATTAAGACCCTATGAGGATAGACAGAAATAGGTACCTTGGGACAGGGGTCAGAAGACATGATAGAAAAATCCACTAAGGCTGTTCCATTCCTACTTCCTTATGTTGCTTCAGGCAGGCTGGAGATAGAAAGATGTCATTACTTTCTGAAAGTCTGAAAATTTTGTTCTCAACAAAAAAACAACAAAC
Organism: Tarsius wallacei; assembly: GCA_963574415.1. Lineage (NCBI taxonomy): Eukaryota > Metazoa > Chordata > Mammalia > Primates > Tarsiidae > Tarsius > Tarsius wallacei. The sequence goes on along the minus strand of CAUYQG010110722.1, from coordinate 20,452 downwards.
TCAAAACACAAAAACCATCTCTTTAAACTGCTTTCCTTGCTGCCTGCTGCCCATACAGGAACCATTGGCTCTTAGGTAGTGGCTCTCTGACATCCTTCATGTTTGATTTTGAAGATTGAGGTTGGGGGAACCTGGTTGCGTGTGTGTGTGTGTGTGTGCGTGTGTGTGTGTGTGTATGTGTGTATGTGTGTGTGCATGTTGAGGGAGGTCACCGAATGGTTGACCTGTGCCTGTATCAAGACAATCAGGGTGGCAGCTGGAGTAAGTAGACTCCTGACTCCCTCCTGGTCACATGATACGAACCATCCGCTGATTCTGTTGTGTAGCACAAACAAGATCATAGCTATCCATGTGGTGGCCAATATGAGAGTTACTTAGAAATGCATGTGTGTGTTTTTAAAATTAATTTCACGCTTAGTTTGTGAGTCCTGTGCCATTCTAATTTGGTTACATCTGTACTTCCAGCCATAAACCCCACAGAAGCTATTTCTAGTCCTAAGGGACTCCTGAATTAGTTTTTGCTTGGGGTTCTCGCTCCTGAGCACCATGCTTAATTGCTGGATACTGCAACGGAATCGCTTAAACTGTTTTAATTTGTGATTTCCCTAAAAATAAAACCTTAACAGAATCAATGTGATTGCAAAAGGCTCCCAGAGGAATCCAATTGGGGTTCTGGAAGCTGCATGGTTAGGAGTGCATTATACAAATTCAGGCTGCAGTTTTCAGTGAAAGAGGGGTTTAGACTAAGACTACATGAATCATCGCTGATGCAAAATCAAAGTCAATTATGAAGATAATTGAGAAACAACCTGCTCCTATATATAGCTGTGTACATGATCCCCTGTAAGGCCTGGTGGATGGAGAACATCACTCAGAGCCCTGCACAGTCTTCCATGAGCAAGTAGCAGAGGCTCCAGCTTTCAGTTGTGGGGAGGTGGAAAAAGAAAGTGAAGTCTTAAGATATCTGTTGGCAAATCATAATGACAAACTGGGGAAAATATGTGTGCTGCTTAGCTCATGAAAGCACTTATTGTAAATGAGATAATTTAATCAATTACGTTTCCTAATGTACTAAACCGAATGTTTCATTTTCTGCTTCTGCACATCTTAAATTATCTTCAGGTGCTTTATGAGATTTAATCATAGTTAATAGAAACTTCATTACCATCAAATGTGCTTTCAATAAATGTTGTGTAACAATGTCAGGAGGTGCAGTAAAATATAGTAGATTCTGAATGGCAAACACGCACCCCCCGAGTCAGACTGAGAAAGGGTTGTGTTCAGACAATGAGACTCGTTGTAGGCTTGGAGAATTTGGTTTTATGAAAGGCTGTGAGCTTCTGAGGAGTGCCTGGTTCAGTAAGTTCACCTGAGGGGTGAAAAGGATTTGGCTATCCCCTACATATTCTCTCTTTGTCTCCTTTCCACGTGGTTTTACATCCAGCAGAGATGAATGCTCAACATGAATTTCATAAGTAGTTCTAGAATCAGCTACCTCCAGGACAGCATCAGTTGAATATGTCCTAAAAACCTTATTCAAAGCTGAATTTATCTTTTGCTGTCATTGTCTTCATCCATTCCTCTCCTCTTCTTCTCTGTTTCAGTGAACAGCATACCATTAACCCTTTTGTCTATGTCAGAAACTTAGACCGCCTCCTAGAGCCTTCTGTTAGCTTTTTCTCCCTTCTGTTCAGTACCCAACAATTTATCACAATCTCACTATTTTGCCACCCAGTAGATATCAAGTTCATCAACTGCTCACCATTTCCACTCTCCTCAAACCCATGCCTTCATTCATTCAACAGTAATTTATTGAGTGCTGACCATGTGCTAGGCAGTGTTCTAGGTGGTAGAGAATCAGCACTGAACAAAGTACAGACAGTTTCTGCTTCCATAAAGCTCACAATTTAATGAGGGGGGATGGAATAAATAAAGCCAGGAAATACATAGTGCTAAGTACTATGGAGGTGGTTTTAAGCGTTATGAAGAGAAACAAGACAGGGTAAGGGGCTCAGGCAAAGTTGGTAGTGTTGCTTTTTGGTGTGAGGTGTTCAGAGGTCTCTGTAATAAAGTTACACTAGAGAAGGGACCTGAGGAGGGAAGGACAAAAAACCCACCAGTCTGGATAGCTAGAGGACAGGCATTCAAGGCAAAGGGGATAGCAGGCTACATAGGCTGCGAGGTGGGAGCCTGCTTGAAGTCTCTGAGGGACAGCAAGGAGAACAGGATCTCTGGAACAGAGTGGAAAGATAAAGACTAGTAATAGCGAAGGTTGGACAAGTCAGGATGAGAGAGAGAAACTCCTAAGTGCATTTTATAAACCCCTGTGAAGACTTAGACCTTTACTCTGAGTGAGATGGGAAGCCATTCAGGTTATTTATTCAGGGTAACATGACCTAATATTTTTAAAGATAAACTGAACTTCTGTGTTGAGTGTAAACCTAGAGGGAATCAGACCAGAAGCAAGCAGATCTCTTACAATGATCTATTATAACAATAATTTGTTAAAATACCTAGGCTGTTCGAATAATTTATGTTTAAGATGACTATGGCTTGGGCCAGCTGTGCAGCAATAGGAATTGTAAAAATGGGTCATATTCTGGATGTCTTTTGAAGGCAAAGTCAAGGAATTTGCTGATGAGTTTGGTATAGAGCGTGAGAGAAAGAAAAATGTTATCGGTGATTTCAAAATTTTGGCTAGGCGACTGAAGAAGAAAGATGCCATTACCAATATGGGGAAAACCTGGCATGGCCAATTTGGAGGGAGAATCAGGAGTTCAGTTTGATGAATGCTAAGTTTGACGTACCTGTTAAACCTCTAAATGGAGAGGTTAGTAGACAGTTGAGATTGTCCAGAGATTCTAGGAGTCAAAGGACTGTCCAGACTGCCAACATACGTATGGAGCTTGTCAGTGTCCTGATGATATTTAAAGTCATTAAGTTAAATGAGCTCACCAGATAATGAGTGAGAATAGTGAAAAGATTCGAGGACTGAGCCCTGAAGGACAGTAACATTTAGATGTAGAGGAGGTTAGAAGTCATTGCAGAGAAGATAGAAAAGTAACAGCCGGTGTCGTAGAGGAAAACTAGATGAACAGAGAATGGTGTCTCAGAAGAAAAGTTTAAACATCCAGGCCATCTTCATTCCTCCTACAGGGTTTCTATAGTTCTCCCTGTAACCAGTCTTGCCCTACCTCAGTTTTCTGATCTTTGGAAAACAAACTCAAATCACATCACCTTCCTATTTAAACCTCTTCAATTGTTTTTCAGAGGAAGTCCAGAGCCCTTAATATGTATATGATCTGGTCCCAGCTTTCTTTTCTTAATCATATCAGCTTCTCATAATCAGCTTAACTACTAGGCATCTTCCTTCCACCCTCTCATGATTCTTCAGCAAAAAAAAAAAAAAAAGACTTCTCAGTTCTCTGAATATGTCATGCCCATTTTGGCATTTTGTACCTTATATGCTATTTCTACCTGAAAACTCTTTTCTTCCACCTAACACTTAACATGCTTAACTTATTCTTTCTACAGTTTTCAGCTTTACTGTCACGTCTACAAGAACTCCCGCATCCCATTCCAAGTCTGGGCTACTTGCTCTTGTAACTTGCTTCTGTATCAAACTATTCCCCTATTTTTGTACTATGTATTCATTGGCTTTATACTGGTCCGGATCCCCTATCTGATACACATTGCCCCTGCCATCTGGTATACAGTAGAGAGTGATTCATTGTTATGCCTGTTGCATTTACCACAGAGCCCAGCATGTAGTAGATGTTCAATAAATGTGTACTGAATTACAGTTTTAAGTCTTCCTGCTAACTTCTCACTGGGCCTTATACTGTTAAACTAAAAGAAAAAAAATCAAGATTCTCCCTCTCTACAGTCAATTTTATTCATCCTTGCAGTTGATATTTATTGTACAATTGTCCTATACAACTAGTCTTGGCTCAGTTAAATGAAATGTGAAGAAAAAAAATAAGAAATGTATCTCCCCCACAATTTCAGTACATGATGAAGAAGTGATTTGAGGAAAGAGGAAGTAAGGACACTATGTTTAATAATAATCTACATTTTTGCCAGGCACTAGATTAAATCCTAAAATGTATGTATCTTGAAATCATTTACACCAAAGAATGGCCTGAATGTGTCTTTTAAGTCTGAAAATTGGGCATGTTCTCCTCACAGAAAAAAATTTTATCTTGCTTCTTTTCCCAAAATACTCTGGCTTTATCTGTGATAGAATAATGTTGATTCCTATTTTTTATGATCTTCACCAAGTGGAGAACTCCTTGGAAGATGTGAGGGCTGCACTGGCAACTTGACAGTCTCTTTTAGGCTGTGTAGACTTGAGTAGGATGTTGAACCCATGTAACTGTCTATGACTTTGGGCTATACCTTTAAATTCTTGACAGACTAATAGGCTCTTCTAAGCTAACATTAGGCTTCTGGTGTTGATACTGATCTTCTAGACACTCTCTTAACCACTCCTTTTCCCTATTTTGTCCATCATTTTTCCTTATATCCTGCTGATTATTTTCAATTACATAAATATAGCACTTTCCACAAATTGTTTGACTCGCTTTGTCCTTCAAAATCATTCCTACTGTGAATCAATTTAACTCATATATATGTGCAACATTTGTAATTTTCTTATCAGTTGCTATTTTTTATGTTCTAATTTTTATTATATCATACGTGAATGCCTTTTTTTACTACCTTTTTCAATGATTTTGCTGACTTAGTCCTTATTGGACGTGATAGAATTTTGTTCATTAAATACCTCAGAACTAAGCACAGACACAGTGAATAAGTGATAAACTAGTATGTTCTTCAGCACCAGAATAACCCAGGGAACTTGTTAAAAATGTGAATTTAGAAGCCATATCTTTCTTAGTAACTCAAAGTTTATAGAGTTTATATCTTCAGTTTTCAGAATAGGAAATTATATAAAATGAAGTAATTTTCTCAATGACTGGAGTTCAAATTCTGTGTTTTTTTTATACTCTATTCCCTATTTCAACTATCTGATAGGCAAAAGCACAGTTATTTTGCAGTTCAAAGATGGAATTGCCAGATTAAATACAGGACCCTTTGTTAAATTTAAATTTCAGATCAACAACAAATAAATTATTAAAATAAGTATGTTTCACATATTGCATGGGAAATATTTATGCTAAAATTATACACTGTTGATCTAAAATTTTAATTCAAATATGGTTATAGTTTTATTTGCTCAACCTGGCAACCCTCCTAAAAGTAGAACTAAAACATGTCTGAACATGTACTTTCAAGTAATACTTTATAAAATAGATGGCCCTTGTTGGCAATCTTGTAAGAATGGTTAGAATTGAAGTAGATATCAGAGGAGAGAGCCCCAGTAAAAACAAAAACTCTGAGCCAAAAATAAAAGTCTGTAGAAGTACAGAATCTACTGGAAAAAATGAGTCATCAGGTTTGGCCAGAGAGTAGGCTTCATGTGGATGAGAAGCGGGTAAATGGCACTGAAATGTAGTGTAGGGCAGAACGTGAAGTGTCTTGAGCAGTAAGAGAAGTCTTCCTGGGAGTGTACACAGTACATCCTGGAGAACCATCAAAAGGTGATGGGGTAGCAATACCAGAACAGTATTGAAGAAGAGTCATCCACATGTATAATGGTTTCAAGTTATTGAAGACTGGGGGTATGGGTTAGAGGGAACTGCCCCATGTGAGCATCAGTGAAGATGTCTTCTTTTGAAGTCGAGATGGGAGAAGCACTGGAGATTCAGTCAGGCAGGCATATGAGTGGTTTCAAGAGTGAGTCCATGGAGACAGAATCAAAGATGACTCTTTGCTCTCAAGCCATATCCTTGGTGGCATCATTACTAGAGAAAAGATAATTCAGAAGAAGTAAATATTTGAGGGGGTAAGAAAGATAATGATTAATCTGTAAATCAGATGACAAATAAGAGATGTTAGCACAAGATGCAGGTGGTTTATCTCACAAACAGGAAGGAAATACAGGATCAGATCTTCAGAGAGAAGATGAGGCAGGAGATGTTAATCTGAGACTGTTCAGGATCAAGGGAATCGTTGGCACTGTCTTTATGTGAGTGATTGTCCAATTAGATGAGAACAGAGAAAGGAAAAAGGGCCAATAACTGAACTTTAAAGTCTGTATTTAGAACTAGAAGAATGAAAGGTAGGTACTAGCCAGTAAGTAAAGAGCAGCTCATAGAATCTTTATTTTTTCTAGAGGGAAGGTTGACTATTTGTGTCCTTTGCTGCAGAGCAGTGATAAAGAGTAAGACAAAGTAAGATAAAGAGTAAGACAAAGAACATTCCTGTTGATGCAGTTGCAAACTACCTCGAAGAGGGAACAGTGATTTGGGCAAAGACAGACTTTAAAGGGTAAGGGAACAATCAGATGATGTAGCAATAGGGGGCTAACTAAATAAAGTGTCATATAGCCCTAACATGGGCTAGGCAAGTGTAAAAAGAAATGAAGTTGGTGTGTATGTTCTGATAAAGACAAGACAGCATACATTTCCCCCCACTGCCCACTGCATACATTTTTTAAAAAGTAAAGTACAGGAAATGTAATATGGAACCTTCAGGGTAAATAAAGAGAAAAACATACGGAGGGCATTTTTTTTTTTTTTTCCGGAAAAACTTACAAGATACTATCAGGAGTGATTACTTTAGGAGAGGAGGCAGTTGGAGGGAAAGCTTTCTCTTTGCATGGTATGTACAACTTTATATGCTTCCCAAAACATTTTTTAATCTCATATTCTCATATTACTTCTGTTTATTTTAACAGCAACAGGGGTTATGGTTGGAGAGATTATGGAACAAGTATTAAGAAACATTTAAAGTTAAAAATGCTTAAGTTTCTTAAAAACAAAAAGCCAGTAAATCAGTAGATGTTTATAAGACTGCATCTTTGAGAATTTTATCGGAGAGTAAGTTGAGGGAAGGATTCAGGGAGAGGTGGTTAGAGAGACTAGACTGTTTGCTGGCAGAGGGCAAGGCACAGGTGTGGAAGAGAAATTTGAAGATGTAAGACCAAAAGAGAATATTGAATGAGGCCAGGTCCTTTTGGGACAGCTCTTCAGGGTACTGAGAAAAGGAAAAGAAAAATGTGTGAAGGAACAGAGGAATTTTGAGTTGTAGAGGAGGGAATGCACATAGGATAGCCTCCATTTCTTTCAACAAGAAAGAGGACAGATGAGTAGTAGAGGTCTTGAAGAAAAGGAACAAAGCCCAGAGTAGCTATTGTAATGAAAAATGTTATTTGCTCATAGATGTGAATAAAATAATAATTGAGCTGCAAGGAAGGCCCGAGTGAGGTTGCATAGCATCCGCTTTTTTATGATACCAGCCAATATATTTTATAACCTCCTCTAGCAAGGCAAGTTAACCCAGATGCGGGTGTGGAAAGACAGAGAAGAGATGTAAGGGAGGGACACGGTGTGATTGTTAAACCTCTTGGGAGTGAAGGTGGATGTGTGTTCAAACCCTGACTGCCACTTTCCAAGTTACTAACTTACCTGAACCAGTGTCATCATCTGTAAAATAAGAAATATAATAGGCTGGGCTCGATGTCTCAGCCTGTAATCCCAGCACTTTGGGAGGCCAAGGCGAGTGGATTGCCTGAACCCACGGGTTCGGACCCAACCCAGGCAACTTGGCAAGACCTTGTCTCTACAATAAATCAAAAATTAGCCAGGTGTGGTAGCACACACCTGTAGTTCCGGCTAATTGGAAGGCTGAAGTGGAAGGATCGACTGAGCCCAGCAGGTTGACGCAGGGTTGGCTGTGAGCATGCCACTGCACTTCAGTCTGGGCGACAGAGTGAGACTCCAACACATACACATAAAAAAAGAATGAAAGAAATTTAATACTTACCTCATAGATTTTGTTTGTGAGAATGAGATCATATCTGTAGTTCTCAGAAAACCTGGCATAAACTTAGTGTGTGTTTTCTGAGATACTTTTGTTATTGAGAGGCATTCAGGCATATGATCAGGAAGACAGAGGTTAACAACTGGATAGAGAGAGCAAATCATTGATTCTGGAGCCATACCACTGGGGATTGTTTCCCAGCTCTGCTACTTACCAATTGTGAGGCTTCTAGCAAGACAAGTAATTCTCTTGCCTCAGTTTACAAATCTAAATGGGGAAATTTTTCACAAGGTTGTTGGAAGGATTAAAATAAGTTAATAATGAGTATATAGTACAAGTACAGTGCCTGGTAAGTACTATTTAAGATTTTGCTGCTGTGGTCATTAATTACAACCGTAAAACCATAACTACAATAGCAATCATGAGACTTCTGAGGATGGGAAACTGAAAAGACAAGAGATGTTACGAGATTCCAAGGACTGCAAATATAACTGAATTGTTTCCTACAATTGACCATGGGAAACCATGCAAAAGCTATTTTCTGATGCGTTAGAGAAAAACAATTCTTTTGCTTCTTGATGACAGCGTATATGAACAACTCTAACAATAACTTCTGGTATCTCATATTTCAGCAGGCAGCTAAGTATGTGGCAGTCACTTTGTATCCAGAGCACTGTCTGTGCTGAGGGAACTGCCAGAGAGTGCTGTTGCCTGGTCTGTGGGGTTCCAGCTGAGCAGCTGGCCGCTTAGACTTCATTTGTTTTGCCTCTCTCAGGACTCTCTTTGTGAATATTTATCATATGGATTTCTTCATAATTCACTGCCTCTTATATATACACCAATTCAAGTTTGTATGTTTTTCTGAATGAAAGCGATGATATTCTGCAATATCTAAAAGGAGATAAAATAATATCATACGTTTTGAAAGGTACTTGCTATACTCCTGTGTTGATGCTCTGTCACTTATCCAACTCCTGCAAAATAGACTCTAATCTGATATTTAGTTAAGTTCATAACACGAGAATTGAGTTAGCTTTCCATTCGTAAGTGGCATTAATGCATCTCTCAGATGGGAGTCATGTAAAGAGAGGAAGGAAAACCAAGTCAACTGCCCTTCTGTTGAGTCTTTTGGTGATGTTGGTGACAACAAATGACTGGATGTGATTACCGTTCATAAAGCCATCAAACTTGTTAATACCTATTCCAAGCACTGTGAAGTTCAAAGGGGCTTTGAAAGGTCATTTAGTCCTCCTTCCAAGCTCTGGCCAATAAACTAAAATAAAATAACTGCAGAGTATTGTAAAGTCATGCTGTTTTTTAGAGACTTTCTGAAAGGAGATTTCACAATCTCCCTCAGAAATACAATTCGGTTTTTTAACAACTCTCATTGTAGAAAAGGTCATTTTAATATCTAACCAGAGTCCCAATTGCTATAATAAAAGGTCATGTCCTCCTTTTCAGCTCTTGTTAAAGACGGTGAAGAGTTGGTTACTAGCTTCATCATAAATGAATGGTCATTGAGCACCTACCCCTACCGTGGGCCTATTCTCTTCTTGGAACAACCCTTTATGTATTCAAGATCACCAGGAAGTCACTTTACAGCTCTCTTTTCTTCAGGCCAAATGAACCCATAAACACTTCCTCTCCAGGGCCCTAGTTTCCAACTCTCTATTAATCTTCACAGCCGTCTCTGCAGATGTTCCATACCCCTTCCAGTAATGAACACGTTCCTCAGTCATTTTGGGCTAATTTGAAATACAAGAGGTTTCTCATTCAGTTCTCTGTGTTGTTTTTTGTTTTGTTGTGGGGGGGGCGGTTGGGGAGGGTTTGTTACCTGTAGATTGTACACAGCAATTTTTCTCCCACCTGGTGAGTCCTTCCAAGCTTTGCCTAAAGCTTTTGTGACTCTGGGAGAGAAGAAAATAGGGATGAAGAAAACAGGAAAGACATTAGTAACACATTGACATGTAAAGCTTTGTGTATGAAACGGAAAGTAAGGGAAACATATCCTGTGTCCTCAAAGAAGCAGAATAGCCTGCTCAGTCAATGCCTTTATTCAAAATCACTTTGAACAAACAAACTAGCAACACGGATAAGGTATAAACATATATATGTGTAAATGTAAATGAAAAGAATCCTGGCAGTGGGGGTTCTAAATCAACCTAAGGCTGTGGTTTCTTTGATATTTCTCTTCTCACAGTTGGAGGCCAGGCAAGCAATCAATAAATAACTGTTCACAATGATTGGCAAGTTTCAGCGGGAAGTTATAGAGATATTACTGCTTTTGAAGAGTTTAAAGCAGTTAGGGAGAACAAATCAACTTACTGGCATTTGGAAAATTAACAATAAAAAAGGACAGTCCAAAATGAGTTATAGGAACGATGAGTGATAAAAGAATTCAGAAGACCCTGGTGTAGCAGTGAAAGCTGGACTGACCACAACAGAGTCACCTTCATGGGGGAGGAGGACCTTGTGCTGGCACCTGACAGATGAATCAACAGAGATAGGTAGGCCCTAGATGCCTGGTGGGGTGGGGGGTGTATTATGCTGACCACTCACTACACAGGGCCTTTTGCTAGCAGGCATCCGCCTAGCAGGGAAATTAATTACAATTGCATTTGGGACAAATGGCAGGACAGCCAAGGGCAGAAAACACAAGGACAGGAGTAGATGTGGAAAAAGCTATCAGGCCCTGGGAAGTGCCTGCACCAGGCGGTCGAGTTACTGGAGCAATTCTCCTGGGAAAGAGCAGCAGAGGCTTTCAATGTCCCTTTAACAAGAGTTTAGTGTGTGTGCTTGTGTACATGTATGCACACATGCATGTATGATTCTGCAGGGGAAACTCTCACAGGACACATGTGCTCACAGACGCACATACATACAACGCTCTTCCTTCTCCTATGGAGCCAGAGTAGAAAACCTCAAACTAAACCCCAGTAACCTCTGGGGCCAGTCCTGAACACACAGGAAAGAGAATTGCTACAACTTTTGTAAACATACAGAAATTCTTTAGGAAAAACCTTCTACCCTCTTACAGAGAAAGATTAGAACATGGGGGTATAGAGGGGAAAGAAAAGACAAAAAAAGTGAGGTGAAATATAAGTAGGTCGAAAGAGATGAGAGAAAAAAGAAGAGAACGAAGAAAGAAGCAGTGACCCAACTTTAGAAGAATTTGAGCAGTGGGTAAGGCTATCTGATAAAATCTCTCGAGGTGTGAACTTTGGCTTTGAGCACTTGTGTATATGCCTCTGTAACTACACTGGGCACTCTTGGATCTCATCACTGCCTTGTCTTTTGCCACTTTTAGACAAGAAATGATTGAGAATATGGACCATGTGTGCATTCATCCATGTATCCTCATTGGTGAACCTCAATAAATGTTTGTTGAATTAATGAAATTGTTATATTCTGAAGTTTGTAATTCCCAGGACAGATTGTTCTGGTAAAATAATTACCGCTTTGCTTATGAATCCCTCTCCAATGCTTAGCTTTTAGGTCAGACTGTCCCAGTAGGTATCAGGAGGAAACTTAGGGGCAGCCAGTGCTCGCCATGCTCTATCCTTTCTTTCCTCACCCTATCCCCAGAGTCCCTCTACTCATTTCTTAAATTCTATAATCTAGTATTTCATTCTTTTGACTTAAGTCAGATAGATTCTGCAAATGTTCCTGGGAGAAGCAGCACACTGGGCTGTATCAGACATTTATACTTTGGTCTGAAGGCCCAGGTAGGGTCATTTCCTAAAAGCAGGATCTGTTTCTGGAGGGAGAATGAGAATTCTGGTTACCCAGGTAGCTAAAGAGTGGAAACATAAAAAGACAAAATGGGAATCCAAGGGAACAAAGACAACTTTTTCCTGCTACTCTGGTTTTGACTCTGGATGTTCATGTCCAGTGATGTAAATTTCCAGCCCAGGCATTTTGCCCTGGTCATCTTCCTGGCTTCTTGTGCTTCCTATTTTAGTTCCCAGGAAACTAAGTATGTCTTTGTCTCTATTTTGTCAACTCAGCAACAGAACAGCTGCCTTCAGCTCACCATCAGGCTGTCTCTCTGTATGTGCTCATTTGCTGAGCAGGTGTGTTCTCCCCAGATACACCTTTTAAGGTGATGGCGTCATCATTCAGCAGTGCTCAAGGAACTAGAGGGAAGGGAGGAAAAAACGCTAATTAGTTTCAATCCAAAGTTCCCTCACTGCTTCTGATGTGCTGGCATAATGTGTTCTGTGTCCTCTCTCTGTCTGGGCATAATTATTCCCTCCAAGGAACTTAACTGAGTAGAAGGAGGAAGAGAGTTTAAGGAGAATGATAGTTGTCCTCCTGCTTTCCCCATATGATGCAGGCAGACATGAAAACTCTGAGGTTGACATTAATCATCACACCCGTGGTTCTGAGGGATCAGAGAAGCAGCCTCTATCCCTGTCTCTCTCCCATTTGACCCACCATGAAGCTGGAACTGAGGTCTAAATCACACCCTGTTTCTTAACACCCACCATGCAGTTTTGTTGTTAAATGTGTTTGCTAAACCTCTGACCTCTCAGCTACCGTTCTCTTAGATGGTTGTGTTCTTCTTGCGAATTATTTTTACGTGTTTACTGCCCTATTACTGAACCAGTTCTGCTTGATTTCCTTGTTCACTCTTTAATTTGGTAGCACCTTATTTTACAGTCCACTAACTTTGTTGAAAATAAATTCACTTTACTTGTGTGGTTAGTATTACTCATTTGATAACATAAGCACCATATTAGGTGCGGTGAATGCATAGTAAGTGCTGCACAATTACAAGGTACATATACGATGGGTTTATTTTATCCTCTAAGCCCAACACAGGGAGACAGAGTAATTACTTTTGGACCTATTAAGTGTACTCACCACATAATCTGTAGGAAGATTAATTATGTAGTTAGCATTTGCCACCTTCCATTTCCACATACTTTCTAAGATTACACCTTTTAGGATTACGTTGTCTCGGATAAATCTCCTATGTTGAATTGCAGTCACCATGATGAATCTGCTTCAGGAGGAAACCACATCCAAGTCACATCTAGAAAAAGAGTTGAAAAGCAGCTACAACACGTCTTGGGGGATGGGAGACACCCACATTCTAAATTCAAACTAACGCTTTTATTTTTGCTTTGCCCATGCATTCAATAGGATGGAGTAGGAGAGGTATGGGAGAAACAGCATGTGCCCTGTTAGAGACCAATCCTCTTCCACAATAAAATATTAGAGTCTAGCATTTAATTGGTGTCAGAAAACATTTATCATGGACATAACAGCACCTGGGACCAAGACCTTCATATCTCACAATAAAAAATATCTCATAATGATTGTATACCCTAAACTGATGTTGTCAGTGCTTTCTTAATCTGAATGATTTATGCCACAACTGGAATTCATATTTGTGAACCCTGGTCTTCTCTCTCTTGACTCATAGACTGTGTGTTATCTCCTCGCCCTAGAATGCACTCTGCAATTGCATGTGTCCCAAGTCATATATAAGCAGAGATGTTCCCTCATATTTTTGTCATTGTGTCTGGGTCTGTCCTCCCTCCAGTAAAAATAAGATGTAAAACGTATTTTGCAGGTAAATATGACTTCCTAAAATAAGTTAAGGGGTTGTCTGTTTTCACTAGAAAAATATTATTTTCTTTGCAAAATTGATTCTCTTCAAGAGTCCATTACATGGTAAGCCACCTTTATGCAGTTAAGATATTTGACTGGCATTTCTTTGATGTGTACAAGGCATTTTAGAAATATGATTATTATGTGAAAGAGAGTACACCTGTGGCTAGCTACATATGTCATTTCCTACTGCTCCAAAAATCCAATTGCATTTCATTTTGTGTCCCAGGGTGGCTTTTTGGCTCTGTGCCCATGTTGGTCATTTAGAATTTCTCTTGTGTCTTTCAGGCATCGAGAATGCCAGCGACATTGCTTTGTACTCAGGCTTGGGCGCTGCTGTCGTGGCTGTTGCAGTCCTGGTCATTGGTGTCACCCTTTATAGAAGGAGCCAGAGTGACTATGGCGTGGACGTCATTGACTCTTCTGCATTGACAGGTGGCTTCCAGACCTTCAACTTCAAAACAGTCCATCAAGGTCAGCGGCGTAGGTCCCACCACACCTTATCCTCAGGACCATAGACTACACTCACACTGGAAGCCCAGTGTTCTCCTGGGTCCTGTGTGGAGGTAGCTCTTGACCCTGAGAGCCGCTACCGAATTGTCTTCATATCTTAGGAGACCAGACGTGATGATGTGGTCTGCTTAGCTCCTTGGCTACTACAAGGACAAATGGATCAGAGTTTACCATTAGTAACATTTTCAATGAAGCATTTCCCTCTTTGATATATAGCGAGCTTAATGAGTTATTTTATCTCAAATTATCCAACTTTCTATTTTAAGAAGCCCACTACGAAGATGTATATTTAATTTCATTAACTAAAATACTGATTATTCAATCCTAAGCACAATGACTATACCACAACTTCCCAGGTATATTTATTACACTACTTATGAGGTGGAGTTATTTTGTTACTTCTATTTTGGATAAGTAAAAGGATTTTAGAGGACATATGATAGGTCAGTTAGCCAGGGGGCAAAAATGAAATTCCAACCTAAATGACTCTCAGCTATTGCCAAGTCCAAGCAATCTTTTGTTGTGGGGAAAGAAAAATCTATCATGTCAAACTATAGCAATGCTCATTTTCAAAACAGAGTCATTTAATTCTCTTATACGAACCAAATCTATTCCTGATTGCAAGGTAGGGATGAGACATACACAACTTTCATTTTTGAAAAAAATGAAACTGTCTCTCCTCAGAGGATGTAGTTTTCTACTTTGACCCTCATCGTCAATATTGTCACCTTTACTTCAGCTTATTGTGCATCCGTAGTGTCCATTGCGCAGGACAAGAAGTCTCAGTACATGGCGGTGATGGAGTAGATAGGCTTCTCAAGTGGAAAGCCAAGCATGCTAGACAAAGAAATTGAGGAATGGCCTGAGAGACAACAGTACTTCTCCTCTTGTCATTCACTTCTGGGCACCTCAGAGTTAAGCACTGGAGAGGGTCACATCTAGATTTGGGTATATACTTTAGTAAATGTGACTTCATGAGAAATAAATCCAAAGGAAGTACTGATTTTTGTATACGTAAAGATACTAGAAATATATTTCTATCAGATATCAATATCTTAGGCCATAACACTTGAAAATAGAGGGGTCACATTAGTGTGAGAATGTCGTGTCTAAAATGCACAGGCTTTCAAGTTACTTAGATTTGAGTCTAAAACTGCTGCATGCTCTAATAAAGTCTCCTCTCTTAGTCTCAGAGCTGTAAAATGGGTATGCTAACACCCGCCTCAGAGTGTTTGTGTGAGGATCCTATCACCTGGAGTAACAAGGGCAAGCTCTCAGAATAGAAAGTGCTCATAAATGTAGCAAATATAGTTCTAGAAGCTCGTTGTTTCCACTCATCCCAGGACAGAATGCCAGGCAGCAGGGAGGGGGTGGTTCCCTGATCTATATGCATTTGGGCAGTGCTGCCTTGCCTAAACTTACACACATCTCATCACTGAGGAACTTCTCAGAACTTACATGTATTGTGACTCCTTGCCAAACTTATCTGACCTTTAAAAAAAAAAACTTTTGGTCAAGAATCTCAGAATGCTAGTGATGTAAGAAAAAGTCTTTTGGTTAATGCTACTCTCTCTGAATCTATTGTGGTGACCTGCCTTATGTTGAAGGTCATGTGATTTTCACCTCCACTGCCTTAGAGACATTCAGTCTTGAGCAGTACATCCAGTGCCCCAGCAAGGTGAACAGTGAGCCTTTTAAATAGAATGTCATTCTTAGAGTAGACCAGAAACTTGTAAAAGCATTTCCAAAGAGAAGATTGGGGTGACCAGGGGTGGATAACCAGCCCTGGTCAAACTTCAATCAAGCTGGCAGCCAATTTTCTCCAACTGTGGATGCTATTGTATGTACATACATTCAAAATCAGGCATTTTCTACTCAAAGACTGTCTAACTTGGAAATATTTTTGCTTCTCTGTAACACTTAGGTGAGGAGAGTCTTTTAAGAGTAGTCAAAAATTAAACGTCAGAAGATGGCAGCTTGAGATAAAATAGCCAAATGATTTAGAAATGTGACTTTTGACATCTCTGTGAAAACTCCAGTTCCAAACTCTTCTCATATGTGAAATAGTTGTTTAGTCCTCCTTCTTACCTGAAAGGACCATAAAGGTGGTCACCGATGGAACTCAATGTAGTCCTGTTAAAAATTATAGCTCTCTGGTGGTACCTGTGTCATGATACAATAAGCATAAGCATGAAAAAAAGTGTCATCAAGGAGCCTTTAGCACTATAATGCTATTTCATCTCATTTATGTATTTTTCTCTGTGATTCTGGATTCTTAAAGCATCACAAGAGGTGGGGAAAAGTCAGGGTTATAGATTTCCTGCTGGCATTGCTACAAATTATGAAAATGGAAAAACAATAGAGGCTAATACAGTATGGCCCAGAATTGCAACATTTTCAAAAAGATCATACTTTAAACATTTTGTCAGGCCCCAAAGGAAAATTGTTTAATATGGTTTGGGTTTCAATTTGAGATGTCACATTGACGGACTGATGTGGGTGGGAGGCTTGAGACTGAGGGTTATTTTGTTATTTACTAATAAATGAGATTACTTCATCACAAGAAAATATCACAGCGTTTCTTTTTAATATTTGGCGTGGAAAAAATGAGTGAGCCCCAACAGATGACAAAGCCCAATTTCTCATGTTCTTGTAAAGATTGTTTTTTGCATTTGTTGTGAGACAGAAAGGAAACCATTCTAAACTCCTCTCCTTGTAGAATCTGGTTCCCTCATATGTCCCACGTGGTGCATTATTTTCCTTTCAGAGTGACATATGTGTTATTAGGACAAATTGGCTACTTAGGTATGGTGCAATTCACGAGGTCCCCTGACTCTTTTGTTCTGAGGACACATCATTTCCTCCCCCAGCTTCAGAAACTGTCCAGAATTCCACGTGCAGAGTACCAAAACTGACACAGCTTCGGTTATAAACAGCACTACCTAGTCACCACACTGTCATCTCTTGCCATTTTAAATGAACGGATGTTATTTTTGCTTCAAACTGGATTGCAAAATATCTTTCTTTTTTTTGTTGTTATTTTTTTTAGCTTCTCTTTGCCACTTAAAATAATCACATAAACACTAATACCTGAGTTAGCTATCTGACAGAGTGCCAAAAATAGTTGTTTTGAAAAGGTAACATATAAAGATCCCTGGAAAGTGAAGGATCTGGGTCAGCGGCATTCAGAGTGTGGACAGAGAAAGACAGAGCTACTGATTCAAAGGTTCTATCTACTAATGCCCAACCTGGCAGTGTGGGCCTGAAGCATTAGCTCAGGTTGCAGCCGCTCGCAACCACACAGGTCATTGTGCAGTTAGTAGAGGCAGATGCAAAGGGGTAATTGAGGTGCCTTTTCGTTTCTGAGTGACAGATCAATTTTCTTTTTCCAGGTAACTCCTTGCTCCTGAATTCCGCCATGCAGCCAGATCTGACAGTGAGCCGGACATACAGCGGGCCCATCTGTCTGCAGGACCCTCTGGACAAGGAACTCATGACCGAGTCCTCACTCTTTAACCCTTTGTCGGATATCAAAGTCAAGGTCCAGAGCTCTTTCATGGTTTCCCTGGGAGTGTCTGAGAGAGCCGAGTACCATGGCAAGAATCATTCTGGGACTTTCCCCCATGGAAACAACCGTGGCTTTAGTACAATGCATCCCAGAAACAAAACACCTTACATCCAAAATCTGTCATCACTGCCCACAAGAACAGAACTGAGGACAACTGGTGTCTTTGGCCATTTAGGAGGGCGCTTAGTAATGCCAAATACAGGTGGGTGGTGTGCTCATGTATTTTTAGTGTTTGTTTCAACTTTTTATTATATACAGTTATGGCCCATCAGATTCGTTTTATGATATTTACCATCCCCTTGTCAGAACTGCAAATACTGTGGCTCCACTAGCTCACTTGGTTGACATGGCAAACCAGAACCAACACTGAGATTAGATCTTACAGTCTTCATCTCAGCATGGATCTAACACTCTGTTTGGTGCCCCATTCGAGTTGATGATAGCCGTACTTGCCCAAAAGGTTTGGGTAGTCCCCAGGTTTTGAGCCCCTTTGAAATATATTTTCTAGAACATCATCAGGAAGCACCAAAAACATTCTTACCAGTACCATTTTTATGCCCAAGTGTGGTTTATGTACTGGTAGACAGTATTTCTTTAATAACTGACAATAAATGTTCTTAGTTTTCATAGACCTTGCTGTAATATTACTTTATGAAGAACAATGATGAAGGATCATTGTAGACTTGCTCCTTTGAACTTAAACTTCAATTCCAGTATTATGTCATTAGTATAATAAATTCTCATGTATTTTTTTTTTCCTCCTTTTGATTGGAAGAGATTTTCTTGATGTTTTGGTAGGATACTTAAGGTGTCCGGCCTAGATCACTTTTAAAATGATGTCCTATTTTTGGATTAGTCTTTAGAGTTGCCTCCTAAGACCTAAGTGGATGGCAGAAGAGGTCAGTTTCTCCTCTGATTGCTAAGCAACGAGAATTAGGTAGTCTGCTGGATCAGATAGTGCTCTGCTGGCTGCTGTAGGGAAGAGAGTCCACTGAATCTGCAATTGGTTATTAAACAACAGGTCAGCATTGAGTCAGAGCCATTATAGCCTTGACAGATTGCTCTCTAGGGTGGAGCTAACCAACTTCTAAAATCAAATATTTTATGTCATAAAATGCAATCTAAACTACTATTGTAGCTAACTGATCCCTTTAGCAGCTTAGTGACTTGAGACTGAAATTTACTTCAGGTTGACAAATGTTGTCTTCCTCTCTCCTAGAACAATTGTTTCCTTGAAAACATTTCAAAATGTATTTTATTTCATAAACATAGCCCTCAATGGAAGATTTTGTTTTGTTTTTTTTTAACCTTCAATACTCTAAATCTTCCTTGCTCATTATTTTAGGACATGTTAAGGATCTTGGTTCAAATATGTATGCATGAGTGTCTGTGTGTGATGTAATTCTTTTTGTTGATAATTGATTGGCAGATAGGAGACTCAATGGGGGAATGAGTTAGTCAGCCATATTTACCAATTATCCTCCCTATAAGAATCCATAAATTAGGTGTGTGGGTCCTAAGACCCTCTCTAAAAGAATAGGATGCATCAGAATTATATAAAGTTTGGTTGGGTGCAGAAGTGTGTGCCTATAATCCTAGCTTCTCAGGAGCCCAGAAATTTGAAACCAGTCAGGGCAACACAGAAAGACCCTGTCTCTAAACAAAACAAAACAAAAAAACAGAGTCATATGAAGTTGTGCATTGAGTTATTGTGCATTTTTCTTATCTCCTCTTCCTAGCCCATGCTTGGCGTTTAAGTGGCTTTCAGTAGTGACTGGGTGAATAAATTGGCCAGTCTTCCTTCTCTCCTCATCCTCTTTTGTTAATGTGTGTTTATGTATATGTATTTACACACATGTGGAGAGTGTGCCAAAATCAGCCAATCCCTTGGCTAAATTTGTTTGATATTTATCAGAGAGAGTGAGGAGATGAAATTATGAGGAACCAGAGATTTTTTTTTCTTTTCCTCTGAATTGAGAAGCACTCATGTTGAAAACTAGAAGTTTTGATAGCATTGTCAATGATTCCCAGTTTCTCCATGAAAGGAGCATTTTCAAAGCTCCTGGCTAGGAGTGCTGGATGAGATTGAAACAGTTCACTAGGAATAAGCTTGAGGTAAACTAAGTGTGGGAAATTCAAACATATGTTCTGTTACTTGCAGGACATAAATGCAAAATATGCCCAAGGGAGTTAAGTGTAAAGAAAGCAAGTCACAGAAGGTAGATTGCTCTAATTCATCCATCCCAAATTATCATATGATACCTGGCAATGATTTCTCAAAAAGGTCAGCGTGGTCTCCACACTCTAGAAATCATGTATTATTCCAAATATGAAACTGGAAACTCAGACAGGTGGTTCTATTGTCATATCAAATAAAAGGCTGACAGTGTAGCAGGTGGAGTTTGGAGGGAGTGTATTTTTCTTTAATTGGAGATAACTAGGAAATGACATGTTGAAATGGGTACTCCTTTAGGGGACCCTAGGCACAAAGTTGTCCCACAGTATCTATCATTCATCATGATCTATAACTTGCCTCTATGTTGGACCATCTTCAGTCTCCACTCAGAATTTGTGTGTTTGGGAAGAAGGGGGGGAAGTATGTTTGAAAGATTATTTCTCAGCCGGGCTCGGTGGCTCAGCCTGTAATCCCGCGCCTTTGGGAGGCTGAGGTGAGTGGATTGCCTGAGCCCGCGGGTTCGAGACCCGCTTGGGCAAGCAAGACCTCATCTCTACAATAAATCAAAAAAAAATTAGCCGGGCGTGGTAGCGCGCGCCTGTAGTTCCAGCTACTTGGAAGGCTGAGGCGGAAGGATCGCCGGAGCCCAGCAGGTCGAGGCTGCGGTGGCCGGGAGCGGCCACTGCACTCCA
>CAUYQG010110718.1:0-28675 GCA_963574415.1 Tarsius wallacei | reverse complement strand
AAGTGGATGATTGAGAAGAAAGGTTAAGGAGAAACTTCGTGGTTTTTCAGTTTTAAACTATGATCTAGTCAAAAATTAAAACAACCATTTTTATTTATTTATTTATTTATTTATTTATTTTTTTGAGTTGGAGTCTCACTCTGTCGCCCAGACTGGAGTGCAATGGCCGCTCCCGGCCACCGCAGCCTCGACCTGCTGGGCTCCGGTGATCCTTCCGCCTCAGCCTTCCGAGTAGCCGGAACTACAGGCACGCGCTACCACGCCCGGCTGATTTTTTGATTTATTGTAGAGATGAGGTCTTGCTTGCCCAGGCGGGTCTTGAACCCGCGGGCTCAGGCAATCCACTCACCTCAGCCTCCCAAAGGCGCGGGATTACAGGTTGAGCCACCGAGCCCGGCTTTTCTGGGTAATTTCTTTCTCCCATCATCTTTCCTCATTTCTTCTGGAAGCTATATCTGGAGGATATAGATAACGAGAACTTCTAGATCCATTGAGGGTAACTCAACTTTTGTCTCATTCTTTCTAACTCTTTGTGCTTTTCCATTATTTTCTGGGAGAATTTTCCAAGGAAATCTTTACACTAATTTATTCTTTATTTGTTATTTTTTCTATTTCCAAATGCTCATCCTTTTCCCCCCCTTTTCAAAAAATAAGTGAGTGAAATTCAATTTCTTTGTACATCTTTCTGAGAATGGAAATTTATTGTAAAAGTCATGGACATGCCTTGGTCTCCATGCCTGTGTATATATATATATTCATTCTTAACACAATGTGCACCCAAGCCAATTGCCAGCACCTGTATTTCTTTGCCTGAGGGCTTTCTCTTGCCTCTGAAGCCCACATTGCTGCCAAAATCATGGGCCAGAGGTAATGAGGAATTAATATTGTCCCCAGGGAGCAACCCTCAACCAGTGACTGATGGGAGTGGGTGTATAATTACCCTAAGTTCCCTCGCCCTCAGGTGGGAAGACTCTGACTCATATGTTCTTCACTGATTCCCAGAGTTTTCCCAAATGGAACTGAGTCCTAGTTGCCCACAGTGGTTGCTAGCTTGACATCATGCCCTTATTGGCTGCCTTCTCTTCCCTGTTCCACTTCCTCACTCTCCTCCTGCTGTTTCCTTCACCTCCCAAGTGAATTACTTGCACTTTAATTCTTATTTCAGGGTCCACTTCTGGGCCTTCCAAATTAAGACACCATTCTTCTATTAACTCAATTTCTATGGGATTCTATATTTTGTGCTTAATTCCTCTACTTTATTTTTGGTGATTGGCAGTTTTTAATGTGTTTGCTTATCTTTGTATTTGACAATCCCTTCAACTTTATCTAGTTAGGCTGGGAAGTTCACCTTGGAAGAAAAGAGTCATTACACAATTAAGCATTTCCTTCCCGACCTCATTTTCTCTTATGTACTCACCCCCAGGTCTCTAGCCTCAGTTTCTGACACCTTCCCTGTTGGTGGGGTAGGCAGAAGCAGGGACAGAAAGTACACGTTAGAAATAAAAGAAGTTTTATTTTGTCATCACTGATGTAATCTGACATTGGTGCTCTCTGAATGTGGTATATTCCCAGTTTTTGACACATGAGGAATTTTGGCGGCTTTTTCTGAGAATATCTACTGCAAACCTCTAGCTGTAATTCCTCTGATGAACAGTGATAACTGAAGACTCCAACCCCTGGCCTGGGGCACTCATGAATAGGCTTTCTTCGTTAGGGGTCATTAGTGACTAGGGTGCCTTCCTTGGCAAAGTCCCTTTTAAGCTCCAGGCTAGCTAGCAGATATAATTGACCCATATGTAAGAGAATTTACAAAACAACCAAGTAAATAAACAAACACACAAACCAAACCAAAACAAAACCCTTAACTCACCTTTGGTGGAGCATGGCTTGCTCCCCATATAGCCTCCTCTCCTCACTCCCACCAGAGCTAAAATCTTTCCAGTTCTCAGACACAGTTCAAGCACCAGCCCCCTTGTGTTCCCATCACATTCCAAGGGAAATATGTCAGACTACTGAACCGGTCTTCTTAGTTGACTTGAAATAATGAGGCCACCCTTCTCATGTTTTACTTCCTATCTCAACCTTTTTATAACCTTGAGGGTTTTTTTTTTTGTTTTTATTTTTTATTTTCTGGTATGTTTTTGGGGATTTTATTTAAGAAACCTTTTTCTACCTCAATGTCATAAAAATATTCTTGTTTATTTATTTCTAAAAGTTTTGTTTTTGAGATTTAAGACTTTAATAAACCAACGAATTCTTCATTCCCTTAAAATCACAATGCCCTGAAATTCCCCAGGTTTCAACTGCTGTCTTTTTTTTATTATTATTATCCTGGGTTTCAAGAAAGGAATGGACTCCAGAATGAATAACTTCAGCTAAAGCAAGGCAGTCATTTCAAATTAGATTCTTCTTTAAAGTGAAATGATTTTTTTGGGAACTAGAGCTTGTTAAGAGAGAAACGGTTTCTAGATCCCAAAATTTCCCTTTGAAATACCAAGAGGATGCCTAACCTACTTGGATGGTAGAGCTTGACCCTAGGAAGTTTCCACCCACCTTCAAAAGTTAAAGAGCTTACCTAATCTTAGATGTAGAAAAGGGAGAAAAGAGGAAGAGCTGGAGAAGAAGCCCAGGACCAGCATCTAGTTTCTCTGACTGGGGGAGCCAAGCATGGGGCGGAAGTGGGAGAATCCCAGAGCCATGGCTACTCTACCACTTCCTCTAGCACAGACTGGAACAACACTGTGTGTTCTTAGATAAGCACCATAGCCATCATGACACCAAACACGCAGTAAGTCAACTGCACTGCCGGAAAAATTTCGTCATAGAAAACACTGGAGGTAGTGATCCTCGTGTCTCTCCAGTTTACATATAAAATGGGAGGAATCTGATTCTTCAGGCTAAAGACACTTGCCCTGTTTTGCTGCAGATGCATATGACAGGCCTGGAGAATCCCACAGTTTCCCAAAGACTTGGGGTACAAAGCAAAGATCCTCAGTGCATCTATAGGATGAAGCTGCCAGAATGACGCTACAGATGGGCACATTCTAAGACATTTCTGTTTCTCTAAGAAGCATTCCTTGTTTGAAATACTTGTCCTAGATGTAGTGTTTCTGTCCAATACTCCCATCATCATTCTTTCTATATTCCAAAATTTAGTGAAATCCCGGAGAGTTCTCAGCAGGAGAAGAGGAAAACTTCAGAGCTGAGGTACAGCAGGCCTGCCAGGACAAAGTCTACAAATGGTGAGGGATCCTTGTTACAGGTACCACAGAGAGGTCAGCTAAGCAGGAGCTGGGTGGAAGATGTTCTACAGGAGAGATGACCAGTGCCAAGGTCAAGGGTGTTGGTCATACAAAGGAAAGGGTTTGTGTTCTCCCAGTGGAGATGCCAGTGTGGGCCCTACCCTGCAACCAGATCAGAAGGACACTGCTCCCCTGGCCAGTGAGGACCAGGAGAGGACACTATGACATGAGGACAGGTATTCTTCCCTCTCAACCCAGATACCATCCTGCCTAGGAGAAGGAAAAGGAAGAGAAGATGCAAAAGCCTAAGCATTGACCTAAGAGAAACTAAATTCACCCCCAAAGTTATCCTTTTATAGGAAAGAGATTGATTTGCCTTTCACGGACAGTTTTTGTTTTTTTTCCCTCCATCCACAAAAGAATAAGGCCCCCAGCATAAGATGAGACAGATGATAGAAAATTAAAGGAAGTACATTTTCTTTTGCGATGAAAACTCATTTCACTATGGCATCAGCCCCTCCGCATGTAATAGAACTGTGACAAATGCCTTTTAGACACTGCATGGCTCTGGTCTGGCATTTTTTAAAAGAAATACTTAAATGCTGGATTTTATTAATAACATTGACAATGAAATGTTCTATATCTTTAGTGTCACAAATGTCAGGAAAATACGATATGCTGTGCTTCACATTTGTTTCCAATGTCTGCTTCAGTTACTGGCCTGGCAACATGGGGTTGGAGGCAGAATACTCATTGCTTCTGCAATCAATTCCCTTACTTAACTGCAATTATAGGGGGAGACCAAAGGTTTATCCTTCTCTTATCTCTCCTATTTGTTTCTTCCTTGGGAGGCACTGGGTGGATAGGCACTTTTAGATGCTGCTGGAGAGAGTCTTCCTACAGTAAAAGGCTATTAGTGGGATTGTGGGATGGCCAGAGTTACAGCAAAGTGCACCTTCATCGAAGGCAGGACGTGGTGTTTTTCTAATGGAATGACATTAGGGAGCAGACCCTGTGCAGGATTGTAGGTGCTCAACAATGTCAACATGAAAGACCCTCAATTATGCCAGACCTTGACTCTCCAGGTCAGGAAGAGCTGGCACAACAGCTCAGCTGATTTGCGAAGGCACTGTTTAGGCCAGTTAAGGGAATAGCAAAAAGCTAAAGAGATAGAAAGAGATAATAACATTCAGAACTTAGAATCATAAAAGCAGGTGAAGGAAGGAGAAACTGGGAATAGGAATAGAGGAGAAAATACTCTTGAGGAAAATATCCTGTTTCAAAAGAGCCAAGCAATAAAAGCAAAAGAAAATAAAGATAAAATGTGGACTCGTCCCTCCTCCCCCACTGACAGGACTATTGTCTCAGACCCCTGCAAAAAAGTTTTTCCTTGGGCTAATACTTGCTTTCCCTCCCTCACACCCCAACCTTGGGATCCCCTAGTTCCAGCATCAGCCCATTAAGAATGACCTGTTCGCATCTTCTAGAGAGTTTACCCCATCCTCTTGCAGACTTACTGAAGTGTTGAGCATTAAGGGTCCATATTCTACTTATTGTTTCCTTGGTCACTGAAAGTCACAGAATGAGCAGAATGTAAACCCCAAACTCTCAGAAGCAGTCCACAGGTCTCAATGCTGAGCTACAGAGAAAAGTAAGAGAAGGGAAGATTCTATTAGGCTCCAAAAAATAATGTTCTCCTAATCAAGTATTTCCTGGCAGATCCTACGCAGCTGTGCTAATTTCTGCATCCAGTCATTAAGTTCACAGTGACCTTCCCAGTTGCCAGGAATGTTTAATTAAATACTTTAACAGATAATAAATAGAATAAATAGTGCATGCACCCGAAAATTGGCAGTAGAGTTAAAGAAAGAATGATTATTTTTGATATATTGGACATTAACATTAAGTCCAGAACAAGGATTTCAAATCAGGACTCTTCCTAGAGAGACATACATGTCTTAGAATTTGCTCCTTCTGACTGCATTGTATTAGATGCAATGAGAGTACTTGGTTTGCCATCTCTTAAACTTTGGGATTGCCAGGGCCTGTCTTATGCATTAAATGCAAACCATAGCAGGTATCTTTGGCCTAAAGAAACAGAAAAAAAAGGAGATTTCCAAGTTTTTGGAAATCAATCATTGTCCCAGCATTGTCCTGGAACAGAATCCAGCTCTCTGTACCCGCAACTCATCTGTTGTTGAATATTAATTTTGTGTGGGGAACCATGCTAAACATTTTTGGTGTATTATCTGATTTAATATTTCACCCATGCTAGCTATCTAGTTCCAAAGTCCATGCCCAGAAAATCATACTTCAATCAAAGAGTAGGTACTGGCCCCCACTCCTGGATTTGAAGATGACCTGATATAGACCATTTTATTGACCTAACCTTCAGGGTAACCTGAGATGAACTCTGGAGGCACACCCTTAGAGCACCTGTCCTAGGTACACAGGTATACTACATTGGAAATCTAAACCTCCCTCACTATACTGTGGCTGATCTACAATACAAAACCAAAAAGAATCATGAACACAGCTTTAGAATCTATATTTATTTATATCTTTTCTAAATTATAATATATGCCAAGAGGCAACATTCACATTTTAACAGATATTTGCTTTTTTCAAATCTTTATGAATCTTCTGTTGATATACTGATCACTAAGGATGTTACTGCTCACTAAGGATGAACCCCAACTGACAAAGATTACTTATGCTCTTCAATGATCAAATTTCACTGTTGATTAAAGGGCCATGTCTTAGCAGCATGACTCATTCACAGGTTTTCCCTGGTCTGGCTATTTGGAAAGCTTTGCCTTTTGGTGTACAAGTAGAAAATGCACATGCAAATGTTTGCTCTCCTTTTATTTCTGAATGTTTACTGCTCTACCTGGCCAACAAGCTTCTGTTGCTCTGAGAGGAAAGACTTTGTGTGGACCTTAGTTCGGAAGATATGGAGTTTGGAATCTTTTAAGACTATCAGCATGCAAAAAGGTGCAACTTTTTAGATTAATGATTCTTAAAATAAGAACATCTCTGGACATTTCTATGCAGAAAACATATTTTTGCAGAAAATCAAAAGGACTCAGTAATGAAATAAGGAATAATAACAATACTGGTTACAACAACAACCACCATAAAACCCTTTTAGGTATAAAGTAAGATTGTTGTAAATTAACGGACACTAGGATGTGAAACACATATTAATAGATTACTTCAGCATGACACTGTGCCTGTGAATGTCTAACCAAAGAAACAGAACACACTCCTGCTATGTCAAATACAGGAACTTTAATGTAGGGAATGAGTTGTATAGAAGATGAATGAACTATAAGCTGGGTGTGGTAGCGCACACCTGTCGTTCCAGCTACTTGGAAGACTGAGACGGAAGGCTCGCCTAAGCCCAGCAGGTTGAGGCTGCGGTGGCTGTGAGCATGCCACTGCATTCCAACCTGGGTGGACAGAGTGAGACTCCAACTAAAAACAAAAAAGAAGAAGAAGAAGATGGATGAACGGAAACATCAAACAAGGAACAGTGAAGCAACGCAGCCATGAACAACAGTGTAGGAAGATACTATCACTTCCAGAGCCTTAGGGTGAAAGGAGCAGATGGCGTCCTTACCAAGACTCTGGGCCAGTACACAAAGGCCAAGGCAGGCCAGCGAAAGTCGGACTTGGAAGGAGGCATTTTTGGAGGCACCAACCAAAGCAGAGAGAAAGAGGGAGAGACCTTCTGTCTTTTCTCCAATCTCACGCCAATTTTCTTCCAGCACCCCCCATTGGTTAAACTTCCCCAGCAACCAGAAGGTGGAGAAAGTAGGGCTCCCTACAGCCCAGTGCAAAGCAGGGAAGGGCAAAGAAATAGGTGAACAACCAGCACAGAATCTGATGGTTTTCTCCACTCAGCAGGAGAGCGTGTTAATCAATTTTCACTCAAAAGAAATAAAATAGCACTTTTCAAAAGTAACCAATTAAAATTTTCAAGTGTAAAAATGTTTATGTGCTAATAGCTGGTATTTATTTAGCAACAATAGTAATATAGTCATGTACCACAAGGGCCAACCTCATATATAATGGTCGTCCCACAAGATTATCACGGAGCTGAAAAATTGCTATCACCTCGTCATGTCATCACTGTCATAATAATTTAGTGGAACGCATAAACTCACATGTTTGTGGTGATGCTGGTATAAACAAACTTACTATACTTACTGCTAGTCATGTAGAAGTCCAGCAATACAGTTTTATATAGTACGTAATATAATAAAAGACTGTGTGACTGGTTTATGTATTTACTCTACTATACTTTTTAACATTGTTTTAGAGTATACTCCTACTACTTGTAAAAAATAAAGTTAATTGTAAAACATGAACATTGTAAAGGACTTCCTTTAGGAGGTATTCTAGTGGAAGGCACTGTTATCATAGGAGATGTCAGTTCCATGTGTGTTATTGCCCCGGAAGACTTTCCTGTGGGACAAGATGTGAAGGTGGAAGACGGTAATTCTCAGGACTCTGATGCCATGTGGGCCTAGGCTGATGTATGTATTTGTGTCTTAGTCTTAACAAAAACGTTTAAAAAATAAAATTTAAAATAGGAAAAAGCTTATAGAATAAAGACATTAAAAAGAAAATATCTGTGTACAGCTATACAGTGTGTTTGTGTTTTAACAAAATATTACTATAAAAGAGTTAACATTTTAAAAAATTTTAGAAGTTTATAAAATAAAAAAGTTATGGTAAGTTAAGGGTAATTTATTATTGAAGAAAAAATATTGCAAAAATAAATTTAGTGTAGCCTAAGCATACAGTGTTTATAAAGTCTACAGTAGTATGCAAGGGGACCCAAAAGAACCCAGAATTTACTTATTAAAAAATTGTGTATGATGACATTTTAAGACTTCAGTCACCTTCAAAGTATTTTCCGTTTGATGCAAAACATCTATCGAGGTGCTTTTCCCACTGCTCAAAACAGTTTTTGAACTCATCAATTTTGATGCCTTTTAGTGCTTTTGTTGTTTTTTGTTTCACCTCTTCCATATCAGCAAAATGTTTCTCTTTGAGGACTTTTTTCATCTGGAGAAACAAACAAACAAAAAAAGTTACTTGGGATGAGATCAGGTGAATAGGGAGGGTGGGGTATGGGGGTCATGCTGGTTTTGGTCAAAAACAGCTGAACATTCAGTGTGGTTTGGGCAGGTGCACTCATAAATCACCCATCATGAAATGGACAAATCTGTTGAAAGAATCTCCAAAGACAATTCACTGAAGCTGAATGCAGCCTCTCACACAACACTAGCTGGTACACTGATGCCAATGGATTCCTAGAACACTTACCTAGCAGGAGAAACTTGTACTATAAGAAGTCCTCTCTCCAAAAGATTACTCCGGGTGTTTTGGGGTCTCCCATGTACAGTAATATCCTCAGCCTTCACATTCACTCATCACTGACTCATCCAGAGCAACTCTAGTCCTTCAAGATCCATTCATTGCAAGTGTCCTACTCAGGTGTACCATTTTCTACCTTTTATACCATATTTTTACTGTATATACTTTGTGTTTAGATATGTTTAGTTACACAAATACTTACCATTGTGCTATAGTTGCCTATGGTATTCAGTACAGTATTATGCTGTACAGGTTTGTAGCCTGGGAGTAATAGCCTATATAGGCTATACTATATAGCCTAGGTGTATAGTAGGCTAGATCATTTGGGTTTATGCAAGTGCACTCTATGGTGTTCACACAATGCACAGTTCTCAGAATGTATTATTTACTCTCAGAGAAAACAAAGAAAGAAAGAAATGCACTGCCTAAACACAAGTCCCCCATTAACTCATTAGCCACCAACTCTTCCAAAATTTCTTCGACCCACATCTCTCCCTGGCTCATAGAACAACATCTTTCTGAAGGAAGGCACCAATGAAAACACTTTTATTAACCTTTTCTTTTACCAAAGCTGAAAGGGATTATTATAACAAACACTTTTTGGCTTTATTGGTGACGAAAACTAACAATCATCACTGATCAGTAAATCTCAAATTTATTTTAAATTGTCAGGTTGTATTTAATGCAAAATCAACAGCCTTGTTAGCTTTTAGTGGAATCCTTTTAAAAGGCACAACTGAAAACACATCAGAAAAAAAAATCTTTAATGTGAATTTCCTGGGACCCCATGTCTACTCAGCATTTCCCTTTATTCCGATTGTACTGGGTCACCTGCTGCTTCAGCAGAGTCCCTCATGCCTTTGATCACTACACTGATGGGGCTTTTATAACACTTGATATTTATAATCAGAGAGCTGCATGCAGGTTATTGTTACATATTCAGAATGTGCTTTTCCTTTCAATGAGCATGAGAATTATTCCCCTGATAACAATAGGAGTGATGGAGGTATTCAACGGAAAAAGTGAGGCTCTGGTAGGACCACCTCGAATTTCAGTGCCCGGGACAGGATCCTGCATGGCCCAGAATGATGGACAGAGGCTGGTATCTACTGAAGAGGAAAATGAAATGAGATCACATGAAATGAAGGCAAACTTTTATCTACTACAGAGAAAGAACCTCCTGGGAAAATATGGGCCTGCTAGGAAATAGTCCTGGGTATCAAAGGTGATTTATGTTTCCTGTAGTCAGTTCTGAACTAATTCCCAGAATGGCATGAAGGGATGCCAATTTGAACAGAAGACAAACTGTGCTCTCTGTCCATTTGAAATCACATCACCTACAAGAGTAATACAAACGGCTTGGATTTTTTATAGTCACTTACTTCTAAGGAGGTCCAAGGGCTTCCTACCCATGATCTCATTTACTCGCATGCTGTGAACTCTGTCCTCCCATGAGCAAGAGAAGTGCAACTTCCCTGGGTAGAAGAGAGAGAGGAACTTCCTCTGTTCCCCTCTCTCTACTTAACCCTCTCTGGACAAGCAAAGGGGAGAATATGCTGCCTGGACCCCATCTGGAGTCATAAAAACAGCAGGGTCTTTCAAGCCAGAAGACGTATGTGTATATCTGGGTTTGATCTGCCACTTTTCATTTGGGCAAACTTGGCCAAGTCATTAAGCCTTTCTGGCCTCTGTTTTGTTTTCTGATTTTTTTTTTGGTCTATAAAATAGGTCCAGTGACTCCACCTTGAGGAATTGTTATGTGAAATAGAACTAATACAGGTAAAATGCCTCAAACAGTGTTTGGCATATACTTAATGACACCAATAAATTGTGTCATTTATTTTTATTATGTATTCAGTTGACCATAAACAAAACATTAGACTGGTTTCCCTGTTCCCATTCCTATCCTGCCATTTCCTGTCTTTTAAGCTCATGTTGGTGTGAATTTAGAAAAATGGCAGAGCAGAGGCATGGACCTCCACAAGAGCAGACCAGGCTCAGAGTTTTCCCACCCTAGTCCTTGATGTGCCCAGGTGGCAAGGTCCTTCTTCTTTATCTTTCTGCTCTTTCATGAGATAGGCCGCATTCATTCACCAAAGGTCATTCTGTTGGTAATCTCATACCTATAGCTATCAGGGAGGTACAGGAATCTCCAGGGGGTAAAAAAAGAGTAGGCCATGAGGTTTTGTGCCTGTAATCCCAACTACTAGGGAGGCCGAGGCCAGGTGTTTGAGACCAGCCTGGGCAACATAGTGAGACCCCACCTCTAACACCTCTAAAAAAAATTTTTTTAATTAGTTGGATGAAAAAAAGAGAGAGAATCAAGCCTTAAAATTCCCTAATACTAAAGATTTTGAATATTACTTACTGAATTGGTTGGGGCTTGCTAGGTAGTTCTCAGACCTACTAACATCTTGGCTGTCTTGTCTAATTTGTCCCTGCAATTTCGAAGGCACTGTCTAGAACTGTGAGCCAAGCTCCCCCACTGCTTAAGAACCTTACACTACAGTGGGGGAAATAATATTTCTACACATATGTGAAATAGAGTGAGAAGTAGACATGTGGCTTAATGGGAGTGCCACATGTTTTCTATTCTTTTCTAGCCAACTCTGGCTTGCTACAGAATTGAGCTGGGGGTGGGGGGTGTGAGAGGTGGTATTTGGAGCCCTGTGCTATCATTTGGCATTTCCAAATTATGTACTAAGATTTTGTGAAGAAGAAGAATGACTATCAACTTTGGAAGAAAATCACACATAAATCGCCATTTTTATGTGTTTTTTTCCCCCCTGAACTCTCCTCCTGGCATTACAAATTAGTTCTCACATTACTTACTAAAGTAGTCTGAACTTTATAAACACAGCACAACTTAGTTATCCATTTTTAAAATGGTTTCCATAGTTTAAGGAGTCTTTGTATGAAAGTATATTTTCACAGCTATATATTCTCATAGAAAAATAGTTATTATTATCATTATAAGTTTCATGGGATGTCTTTTGGTACCAAATATACTCATTTTCTAGGGAATAAAAATGAAAGCCTTATTGTTTTTAATGTGTCTTCACTGCAGATCGAATACCCAGTGTTGCAAATCGGTTTGTAAAGAAGTGTGTTCCTAATAGTCACAGCGCCCGCCAGCAGTCGTTGGAGCAGTCCCCAGACCCAGCTAGAAAATTCTATGATAAACTAGACATCAAGAACCCCCAAACCTCCTTCTCTGTTCTGATGCCATTCAGCGGGATCTGCCCTGACACCTTCCACACAGACTGCAAGAAAGGGATGTCTTGTCTGCTTTGGCTGGTTATCATTCTTGTTTCAGAACAATTTCAGAAAAGACCATAAGCTTGTGACAGAGTGAATTTGTGATCTTATCCAATCATCTGGGCTGTTTGCAAAACTTCAGTAGGTGGCAGCGTTTTGTTGATAAATGTTTTGTTAGCCAAGTGATCTCATTTAGTGCAACTGTTGCAATATTAATAAACTGAACTTATGATCGTGTTTGCCAGGACTGAAAATATTGCCATTCTATCCAGCGGGTGTGCTTATCTGAACTGACAGCAACATTCATTGTATTAGAGATGAAGGGGAGTGTGTGATTACATGTGTGCTATTATAAAGAGAAAGTGATGGAGGCAGAGAAAAAGGTTGGGAAGGGAGGCTAGAGATGAGGAAAGAGGATATAAAGGAACTACAATAAGACACCATACCCACTGCTTGGCTGGTTCTAACAAAACCTTGGGCTGGCTCAGATGTTCATGCCTTTTCTGGGTGCCCTCTGTGGCCTGCAATGACTTGCAGGTGATCCCTCTCATCCTAAGGGAGCTAGGTGAGGGACATTGGCTAAGCAGGCAGCTCAGGCCATTTGCAGCAAATATGGTAAGGGTCATAGGGGCTAAATCCTCCTAACACCCAGCTTATGAAGCCAAATCAGAGTGCTTCAGATGTGTCCCCAATCTTCCCAGGACTGGGACAGACAGTGTCCCATTACCTCTCTGCATTAAAACAATTTCTTCCAGACCTATCATGGCCGACTAGAAAAACAACTCCATAGCTGCCCACAGAAAGAAGAGGACTGCAAATCCTCTACCAAAGGCCCCAGCCTGTCACTCAAGGCTCTTCAAATAATCTGAACCTGATCAATCTCTGTCACCTTACTTTTCTTTATTCTTCTATGCAAACCCTCCTTTGAGGGTGCGAACCCCTGACTGGTTAACAGAGTACTGATGACACTTGGCAAAGTGTCCACTTGCTCTCAGAGGACTCAAAGAACCTGTCCCCACATTCAACATTTTTCAGAATCACCCAGACCAGCATTTCAGGAGGGTTTCTTGTGGGAGTCACAGACATTGAGCCCAGAATATACCTTTTATTTTCCCAATTCCAGAACCTCCCTGCAGCTATTCCTTTTGTCTCACTAGAGATGCCCCTTGTTTCGTTGTCTTCACAAATTTCTTGAGTAGACTCAAGTCCGCCCTCAGCAATGAAGACTTCTCTGATCACCCCAGCTGGAACAGACATTTTTGTTTCATGAACACCCATGGCAATTACTGCTATGCCAACAGCATGGCCTTTATGGCCTTGTAATAGTAGAATCACTTGTCATTGCTGCGAGTGGGCTGTGATTTCTGTGAGAGGGAGGACCATGTCCTCTGTGTGTCTATAGGTCCTCAATTAAAATTCAGCCATTGTATCATCTGCATTGCTTTCCATTTATACCTTTGACATCATTGTTTTTGCCTTGTATGAAAATCATAAAAATACCACATGTACAATGACCGATATTCTCATTGCTACCTGAGAAAGACTCTCAATTCTCTTTGTAAAGTCATTCTTTTGAGATACGACAGTTGAGTTCCTCCCCAAGGAAAGAGCCTTCTATACCAGTTCAGCCATTGTAGCACAAAGCCTCTGCACAGTTATTCTAATGAACAGGTTAAAAAATATATAATTCCTTCACCTCCAAGTCAGCATACAGCTTCTCTCTTAACACCAATTAGCATTCTTTCTTATTTCCATTTATAATATCTTATCAAGGCAAAAAGATTACCATTTACATAAAGAAGATCATCTCTTCCTTCCTTGCCAAGCCATCTTATTAAAAATCCATCAAAAATTTTGGAAGACACTGTAACTAGTAATAGAATATATTAGATAGTCCCATGCAACCCAAGAGAGCAGATCATCTTATTTGAGAGTACCCCCAACTTACTACTTGGCATAGATTATAGCTGAAGCCCATTTTCCTTGCCCAATGACCATTGCCCAATATGAAATGCTTAACTAACACATGTTTGTTGATCATTTCATCGTGTCAGAGAGAGTTAGGGAAATGTAAGAGTATGTGTCCTCACATGCACAACAAGCATCACCATCATGTCCAAATATTTGTCGAGGTTCACAGTGACACAGTGGCAGGTATGCTAAGGATTTTACAGTGTTGGAAACGGTTAGGAGAAAGGATTTGGACACCAAGAGTATTTGAGCCACAGACATTTATAACACAAGCATTAATTCTGGCCATTCTCTTGCACATATTGTATGAGGCAAGAAGGAAAAGCACAGTGCTCTGGTGGCATTAAGTCCTCCAGATACGTTTTCCAAGTACTTCTGAGATCTGCTGTGATATACTTTATAAAACCCTCTTAGAGATTTGGAGTGGAAAAACAGCTATCCTTCAATTTCTGTTTCATAATCTAAAAAATGCATTCCTTCACAAAAAAATCATAGTTCAAATGATTGTCTTTCTTCTATTGAATACTCTTCCCACCAAACCAACACGACTGTGTACATGTGCACACCTCACACACACATATGCACACTGTCATAACTTTGGATCCCAGAGGTTTCTCAGGATAATAACTACAGGTTCACGATAAAGCTGTCCTTGACATATACCCCATAGCAACAAAACAGTGTGGGTGCTCACTCCCCAGACAGATCCACAGTCACACTCATTTGAGACCAAAGCATCCTTATTGTTTCAAATGCCCACACTACTCAATAAAACCATGCTCATTTATTGTGCTTCAAACTTCCAAGCTGTACTTCTCTGGAAACTTTGCATCCAAGTTGACCTGCTCAGGGTTCACTTCGGAGTGATCATTAGTGTAGTCAAGTCCCATCAGATAATTGGCTATCACATTCAAGGAACAGCCCATTGCTCCAGTCTTCCATGCTTCAGCCTACACAAATCCCAACTCGCTGAAGCAATTAAGTAGCTTTGCTATGAACTGAAGCACAAATACATCACAAAGATCTTAATCCCTTCACAGTGATGATATAAATGAGCCACATAATTATGGGAGACCAAGTAGAAGTGTTTTTCATAACTTGTCCCCATACTGTTTCTCCCTCTCCCATGAAGGGGCACTATTATTACTGGGGAACCAAAAAAACATTATATAGTGGATAATATGCTACACTCTTATTTTTTACATTTAGCAGTCATCAGTCTAATGGAAGGTCTAGAATTCACATTGCCAACCCGACATGAGTGGTAACTGGACATGTTAGAAGTACAGCTGCTAATTAAAGGCAATAGCCTCATAAACATGACCTAGTATGGAAAGGAGGAGAGGGGCCAGATCGTCAATTTGACAATTGTCACTGTTGTCTTGATTAGTCATGAAATTTTAAAATCTGACATCTCAGCTAGTGCGCTTTAGGTGTCATTATTTAAATCACTCATTACTAGAGCATTGGCAATCAAATGAAATTAATTTCACATCGCATGGCCTATTTGTCTGGCATAAAGTGACATTGTAAAATTCATCACAGGAACCACTTTCACTTCACAATTGAGAGAAGTTGTGCAGTTGTCTTGAGTCCAAGAAACCAGCTGAGAGACATGCCAGAAGGAGCAGTCGTCAGGAAGTGAAAATCTGGATACTATCTCCATTTCTATTCCAAATTAGATGACTTTATGTAAATCAGTCTTCTTCTCCAGGCTTCCGTTGTCTTACTGGCAAGATGACGTCAGACATTTGCTAAGGGACCTCTAGTTTTAACACTCCATGATGTTACTGCCATTCTATGATACTGATGCAGGAAGTCACAAGGATTGTGGTTGAACACTAAAGCCTGCAGAATTTTTTTGGAATCTTTTCCAAACAGATATGAAGCCAAAGGTGACCAGTTGATCAGAGTTATGAAAAACAATACTTGAGTTATGCCCACAAAGGACTCAACTTGACTAGGGAATAGCGGTGAGGTGAGGATGACGATATAAGTTTATAGATCTGTGCTTGCACACGTATGTCTAGCACCAACTCTGGAGATGATTTTGATGTGAGCAAATCTTAGTTTTGGTCTTCTACCTCTTCCTCATTTCACTCTCCTTTTAAGTTTGAAGAACCTTTAGTGTTAGAATATGTTTGAGGAAAAATGAAATTGCCACATCATGTTTTGTACATTAATATTTCACTTGCAGACTGTTTTTACTTCAAATTCATGGTAACTAATCTCAAAGAGGCCCTAAATGGTGTCATTCCACATGCCCCTAGTTCATTAACTCCCTACTCCTCTAGACAATTATTTCATATTCCCTCAAAGCTCTAACACTTCCTTCCTCATCTTTATTTTCCTCTGATCACTTTGATTCAAACATCAATGGAAAATGGAAGCCATTAGCTGGGTACTTCAACAAGCTCTTACCATCATATCTACCTACCTACCAGCAGCAGTGTCCACATGCTCTGCTTCCTTTCCTCATGCCATGGAGAAATTGAATGCTCTAAACTAAGACTAATGCCTTTATTCTTCTACCAGATCTCAACTCTTCTCACCTATGCCAAGACATTTCTCCAGCAGTTCTCCCATCTTTCACCTGATTCTTCCAGGTCATTTTCTTCTTTTATGAATTGTTGCTGTAAGCATAAAAACGTGCTGTTATTTCCATCACCTTACAAAAGACAACAAATATACTCACCAAACCTTACTTTCCTCTTTATCTACTTTTTTTTGCTCTTTTTAATAGCAAAACTCCTTGAAAGTGTTGTCTATACTTACTGTCTCCAATCTCTTTTCTCCCATTCTCACTTAGAATCACCCTAATTAGGCTTTCACCTGTACCAATGCATCCACTCCACTCAAGCTGCTTTTGTCAAGGCCAAAAAAGATTTCTACATTGCTACACTCAATCATCAATTCTCAGTTTTCATCTTTCTTGATTCTTTAGCACTCCTCACCTCAAAACAATTTCTTTACTTAGCTTCTGTGATGTGACTATCTTGGTTTTTCTAACACAACATTGTCCTTTGCTATTTCTTCCACAATTCTCCAACCTCTTATTTCTGGTGTACCACAGGGCTTAGTCCTTGAATTTCTTCTTATCTATATTATTGCTTTACTTTAAATACTACTTATATGCTAATAACTTACAATTTTTATTACCAGCTGAAATATCTCCCCTGAACTCTAGATTCAAATATTCAATTATCCACTAATATTTGGGTATCTAGAAGAATCACAGCTTTAGCATGTCCAAAACTAAATTCCTGATGTGTCTACTTAAATCTGTACCATCTCAGTAAGGGCTACTTTGCCTTTTCAAATGTTTTTACCAAAAATCATGGTGTTATCCTTGACTCCTCTCTTTCTCTCACCCCTCACATGCAATCAGTCAATAAATTTCATTATTTTTACCTCCTACATATATTGAGAATAAATCACTTATCACATAACCCTTCACTACAACCACCCTGATCTGAGTTAATATCATATCATGTCTCAACTGACTGATTGCAATCGCTCTCTGACAGGTTTTTCTGCTTTTATCTTTGCTGTTTACAGACTAACGACATTATAGCAACCAGAGTGATTCTATTGTAAGGGAACTCAAATGAGGTCATTTCTCTGCTCAAAATCCTGCAATGAGATGGATTAGAAACCAAAGTCTTTTCCATGGCCTACCAGCAACTAAGTAATTTCCCCCTTCATCATTGATTTACTGATGTCATCTTCCAGTATCTCCTCCTGACTTTCCATTCAGTTCCAACTGCCTACCATTCTGACCTCCGAGCCTGGCACACTGCCACTTCCCAGTCTTGTACCAACTATTCTCTTTGCTTGGAATGTTCTGTTCATAGCTTGTTCTTATATGTCCTTCATGTATTTGTTCAAATGTCAGCTTCTCAGTGAAGGCTCCATGGTCTCCTATTTATAAGTTATAATTAAAATCTACCCCTTTGTTCCATTTTCTAGTCCTGATTTATTTTTTCCACAGCAATAGAAACCTTCTAATATACTTTATTATATACTATTCATTCCACTAGAATGTGAGCTCTGTAGAGACCTCGAAGCTGTCTTGTTGACTGCTATATCCTCAGCAACTAGAAAAGTTCCTGACACATAAACAAGGACTCAATGTTATTGGATGACTGAATCCCTCCCTTATTCCCCATTAGCATTTAGATATCATGGTTCATAATGATCTACCCTAAAAAAGTTGAGAAGGAGTAAATGGTCAAAGGGGCTCAAGTTTTATCGAAGTATTTTAGATATAGTGAAAATGGCTTTATTTCACATTGGAAAGTGAAAAGAGTTTATGTTTGAAGCCACATGGGACTGACATCAAATTCTGGTCATGTTGTTTGTTACCTAAATTGTCTTCAGAAAACTTTTTGAGCCAATTATGAAATTGACGTAATGAGGAAGCCTGCTACTCAAAGTTTTCGAGAAAATGGTGTGCTTTGACTTACATAAAGCATGTAGCACAGTGTCAGGTCAGACTAGCTGCTCAATAAAATCATTTTGGATGTTTGGATGGCATGAAGTAATCTGGTGTGCTGAGGCTCAAATAGTTTAATGTATCGCGTCTTCTTCCCAAGAGAGTGCTTTGATCCAAGGGCTAAAAATCTTACAGGAGAAATTTCTAGTATCAGCAATAGGGAGGAGATTTTTATTGGTGTTGAAAGGAAAGACAAAAGGAGAGAGGGATGGGGTGGGAGAGTGCCCTCCTGGGACTCCTCACACTTCATGGAAAACCACTCTCATTAGAACCTTCATGTCTACATGGGCCATAATAGAGTGAGAGACTGATTCAAGAGACCATTCATGACTTCTGTTACACAGAGAAGGGTTGTCTTTGAAGATTAACATCCCACTAGCATCTCCCCCACAGAGATAAATGCTGGAAGAAGGAAAAGACAAGCATGCAGGAGGAGGTTAAAGTTGAAGAGGGAGAGAGGAGAAACAAAAACTAGAAATAATTTCTGGTATAATAATTCCCATATTAACACCTGCATGGTTAACACACATGCCCTGAGGCATGTTAAATGAGAAATTTCAAAGACTGTAAATATAAGAAATATGAGAATATTCGACCCTAACAGTTGGGATTCACAGGCAGGCAGCAGTTGGCATATATAGACTTTTATTTCCCAGCCCACACAAGTGGAGAGACACTTGTTCCCAACATCCCCCTTTCTTTAATAAGCCAATAAATATTGATTCTGACCTGGTTGCCACTTGTTCTCCTAACATCTTCTTTCATTCCAAGGCTTCTCGAAACTATAAAAAGCTAATTTCCAGATTCCCAGTCTGGCCAGAAGACTCAGTTTTTCAATCAGATCTCCCAGAGGCCTGATAGTAATCATTATGAATGAGAAAAGGCATTTTGTATTCCTCCCAGCTTGTTCGCAGACGGAGCAGGACTGGTTACCTATCGAGGCAATGCTGAAATTAAAACACTTGTACCTGCTACTCCCTCAGAGGGATCACAGAAGACGTGGGGCAGCAACCTGACATCCATATGTCAGCCGTCACTAGAAAGTGCAGCTTTCAGACTTAACTTATGATCAAAAAGTTTAAAATGATCCTCATTTCTCACTAGCAGGCTTTTATCTCAGGCAATGCAGTTCTAAAGAATGTGATTTTGAACAACATACATTATGATTAAATTTCAGTTTTCAACAAACGTGATTGGAAAGAGAGACTTGACCTACATTTTGAAGCACACTTTTTCATTTCTCAGAGTTCTTCAGTAATCGATAAGAATGTATTGAAAACCTACCATATACTTAGCACTGTAGAATTAGGTCATCTGGACAGAAGAGAAGAATTGTAAACAGTTCCCAAACTCAAAGAGATTTCACTAATTGAAAAGACAGAGAAGCATTTATGAAGGGGACCCTCAAAAAACTGGAATTATCTTTTTGGAGGGCAGGCCCCTTGTAGTACACAAGGAATTTGTTCCTCCGGATCCAACGGTAAAGCAAAGTTTTTATCTGGAAGTTTTGAGAAGGTTCTGTCACTATTTATGGAAGAAATGTCCTTGATTGTGGCAAACAGGTGACTGGTTCTCCCACCATGATAACACATCTGCCCATGCCACACTGAGTGTTCAGCAGTTTTTGACCAAAAACGACATGATCTCCGTGCCCCACTCCCTAGTCACCTGATCTTGCCTCGAGTGACTTTTCTTGTTTCCTTGGATGAAAAAAGTCCTCAAAGAAAAACATTTGCCAGTGTGGAAGAAGTGAAACAAAAGACGGCAGAAGCACTAAAAGGCATCAAAATTGACAAGTTCAAAAACTGTTTTGAGTAGTGGAAAAAGCGTCTTGATACACATATCCCATCAAACAGAGAGTACTTCGAAGGTGACTGAAGTTTAAACATGTAAGAATAAATACAGAATTTTTAATAAATAAATTTCAGATACTTTGGATCCCCCTCATACAGTCCCATAAGATTGTAATGGAACTGAAAAATTATTATCGCCTAGTGACATCATAGCCATTGTAACATCCCAGTGAAAAGTATTACTCTTGTGTTTGTGATGACGCTGGTGTAAACAGACCCACTGCACTGCCAGTCACATAAAAGTCTAGCACATGCAATTGTGTACAGCATGTAATACTTGATAATGATAATAAATGACAATGTGGTTTGTGTGCTTACTATACTATGCTTTTTACTGTAATTCTAAAGTGTACACCATCAACTTACAAAAAATAAAGTTAATTGTGAAAAAAAAAAACCTCAGGCAGGTCCTTCAGGAGGTTTTCCAGATGAAGGCGTTGTTATCATAGGGGATGACAGCTCTGTACATGTTATTGACCCTGAAGTCCCTCCAATGGGACAAGATGTGGAGGTGGAAGACAGTTGATGCTGATGATCCTCACCCAGGTGGGTCTAGGCTAATGTGTGTATCTGTGACTCAGTTTTCAACAAAAAAGTTTAAAGTAAAAAAATGTAAAATAGAAAAGGGCTTACAGAATAAGGATATAATAAAAAATTTTTTGTATAGCTATGCAATGTGCTTATGTTTTAAGATGAGTTATTACAAAAGAGTTAAAAAGTTAAATTAAAAAGTTGATAAAGTAAAAATGTTGCAGTAAGCTAAGGTTAATTGTTTATTGAAGGAAAAATATTTTTAATACATTTGGTGTAGCCTAAGTACACAGTGTTTATAAAGTTTACAGTAGCAAACAGTAATGTCCTAGGCCCTCGCATTCACTCATATCTCACTCACTGACTCACCCTGAGCAACTCCAGTCCTGCAAACTTCATCCCTGGTAAGTACCCTATACAGATATACCACTTTTTATCTTTAATACCATACTTTTTCTATGTTTAGGTATATTTAAATGTGCAAATACTTACCATCATGTTACAATTGCCTATGGTATTCAGTACCATCACATGCTGTGCAGATCTGTAGCCTAAGAGCAATAGCCTATACCATATAGCCTCGGTGTATAGTAGGCTAGACCATCTAGG
Organism: Tarsius wallacei; assembly: GCA_963574415.1. Taxonomy (NCBI): domain Eukaryota; kingdom Metazoa; phylum Chordata; class Mammalia; order Primates; family Tarsiidae; genus Tarsius; species Tarsius wallacei. Next base: position 7,328 of record CAUYQG010110718.1, on the reverse strand, counting down.
TATGTGTAAGTACACTCTGTGATGTTTTCTCAATGAAATCACCTAAGGGCACATTTCTCAGAAGACTGTATATTCACACACTTCTTCTCATGCTTCTTGAGGACAAGACTGTCACTTTCAAGCAACAATATAATCCTATCCCATGGCTGGGAGGATGTGATTAAGGCTTTTTCATTAGCCTTTTAACTGTTTGCTACCATGTCTAAATGGATGCAATGCACTCCAGAGAAAAGTCTCCACCATCTTCTTTCCTATATGCTTCCCCTCCCTCGGTCACTGGGAGAGTGTGGGTGATGAAAAGATGTGAGCATTGGGATTCGGGGAATAAGATCAAAGTTGAGAAGAAGGAGGGATAACCTTATACTGCTTCCCTTTTCCCACTTCCCATATGCTGTCCTCTTACCATAAACAATGAAAAGCAACATGACTGGCCCAAGTACAGGTTTTGAACAACTTTTCTCATACTCATTACAGACAAACACAATGAGTCATAAATTGCAACCATCTTCATAACTGCATGTTATTTAACAGCCAAGGAGTAGTTACAAAGTTTTCATATATTCTTAAAAGCCTCCTTATATGGAGGCTTGCATAACGTGTTGAAATCAGGTCCCATCCAATAAGTAAATTGAGAATAACCATCTTATTATTTTACAGGCCTATGATGTATGTTAATGGTGATTTTCTCTCATCTTGAATTGCCTACATACAGCCTTCCCTAAATCAGCAAAGACGGACACTCTCAGAAACATATGGAATGTCTACAAAGACATAATCCACAAACCAGGGGATATTCTGGAAGTACAAGGCTGATGATCACTCACAAAGATGTTGATGCCCTTATGTCTATTCATTTATCTGTTTGAATCAAAGGGTTAGTGGAGGAGTGCGGGGGAGGGTGGGGAACGCTTGGGCATGATTAACAATAGGTGCAAGGCAGGATGAGCTAGATTAAACTGCTCCTTATGCAAATTATACAAGTCTGATTGCATCAAACCATGCACAGTTTAATGAGTATAGTAAGACGCCTTTATCTCTGCTTGGATATGTTCCTAAAAGGAAGACTGTTCCCAGATAAAGCGCAGTTTAATAAGGAGATTTTTCATTACAGAGTCGATGAGTATTTGCATCTCTCTCCCTCAGCTTCAGGCCTCTTCTCGGTGTTGCGTCTCAGTCTCTTTCAATCTCTAGCCTGTTTTTCCCTCCCTCTGTCAGATTCCCTCCCCTTGCATCCACCAGCCTGTCTCCTATCCACATGGCTATTCTGATTCCTCTTTTTTTTTTTTTTTTGTAAATTGAAGTCAGTAAACATTTGCATGTTGTTGGCATATATTTTAGGAATGTGTATACTCAGTGCAAATTAAAGAGAGTCCTACACAGATGAGATTAAAATCTTTAAAATATGATCTGAGCAGTTATTTATCTCAGAGGATTTTCAGTTTGTTTAACATTGCCATGTTTTAAAAAATTCTGTAAGTGGTTATTTAAATATGTTCTGGTAATTTACTATTTATTTTTTTTTAGTTTTTTTTTTTTTAATTTTCATATCACTGAAATGCCTTGTAAGTTTAGAGCACAAGAACACAGGTTTTGGAGTCTGCAACCCTGTTCAACATCCTACTCATACCTACTCCTGGGCAAGACATTTAACCTCTCTGCCTTCATCTTCCTCATCTATGAAATGGTGACAATAATATCTATTCATGGAATTATTTCATGATAAAATTACATAATGCATGTAAAGCAATCAGCACAGAACTTGGCATACTGGACCTGCTCAGCAATGATCATTTTTCTTAATAGTACAGTTTCCCCCAAAGTGTTAAATGTATAAATACATGTCTAGTATACTACATGCCTATATAGTATGCACATATAAATACACATGAATATGTACATATGCATATCTATGTGTGTGTGTGATTTGACTGCATCAGCAAACCTGAACTGAACTGCATGTCCCTGGAATTCCCTTCCTTATCCACAATACACATTTTGCACAAGATTTAGAAGGCAGAAGTAGAGCAGGAGTCATCTTGCCTTTAACTCACTGAAGGTCAGACAGAGCTTGGGATAGTATGTGCAACCTGTGTGTTGTCTCTGGATTTTCATCTTAGTGGTTCAACATGGGGCTGACTTCTAGCTTGCTCAACTTCTGAACAGATGTGTGTTTAGCTCCATAGTGAGAAATACCTCCATATTCAAAGTTATAGGCTTGGAGGTGGTGGAGACCATCTCAGGTTCCAGTCCATCCTACTTCATGTCCATGGTCATCTTCTCTTCCTGAATACATGAACCAGGGACTTGCAGCTCCCATACCAAACATAGAAACAAGCTTCACATAGACGACATAAACTACCCTCAACAGTGCATGTGAGATCTAATCTTTATTTTTTTAAATATATGTATCACTTTGAAACATAGATAATACATTAGATTAAAAATGATCACTCTCAAATGAGCTAATGCTATGAAAATAAATATTTTACAGACTATCAAGCACTACATGGAAGTTGCATCTACATGTCTCTTCTAAGACAAAGTTCACTGAGGGCAAGAACCATGTCAGATTTGTTTCCATTTCCTGCTTCTAACACTGAGCTTTAGTACTCACTAAGTTTTTGATAAATAAAAAATTTTTCATTACAATTGATGTTTTAGAAAGATTGCATTGGTAGAATTGTTGGGGAGGATGGATGGGCTAGATATAATTGACAAACAATAAACTGCACATACTTAAAAGTATAACATTTTATACACTTTTTATATATACGTACAACCATGAAACCATTATCACAATCAAGATTGTGAACAAATCCATTATCCCCAAAGCTCTTCATGCCTTTTGTAATCCTTTCCTACCCTCCTCTTTCTCATGTACTCAGGAAACCACAGATCTGCTTCCTGTCACTGGAGATTAATATGTCATACCTAGAACAGCATATAAATAGAATAATAAACCATGTACCTTTTATCTTGGTCTACCTGTTTTCACTCTGAATATTTATTTTGACATTCATCTATGTTTTTTGTGCATAAATAATTTATTGTTTATATTGAGGATTAGCATTCCATTATATGTTTATCCATTCACCAGTTTATGACTGGTGAATGGATATCCACCATTTGTTTATCCATTCACCAGTTTATGACTTTGGCTATTTACAAATAAAGCTGCTATGAATATTCCTATGCAAGTCTTTCTATGGAAATACCTTGGAAAAAAATGGTTGTGTTATAGTGTAAGTGCATTTTTAAGGTTTTATGAAACTAAAATGGCTCTACCATTCTATATTTTCACCAGCAGCTTCTGAGAGTTCCAGTTCCTCTACCTCCTCACCAACTTGATATTGTCAGTTTTTCTAAATTCAGTCATTCTAAAACATGTGTATTGCTTCTTTGATCTTTCATCTCTTAAGATGGAAGCTGAGGTTATTAAGACTTCTTTTTTTTTTTAATAGAGATATTTAACACTATGTTTTGACATAGATGCAACTCTGCATTCCACAAATATTGACATGTTATGTTTTCATTTTTTTCAGTTCAAAATACCTTTGAATTTCACTTTCTGATTTCTTCTTTGACCCATGAATAATTTAGAAATGTGTTGTTTAGTTTAGTTTCTAAATATTCGGAGATTTTCCAGAGATGTTTCTATTACTTGTTTGTTTCAAGAGGTACATGTACAGTTTTACTACATGAGTATATTGTGTGATAAGGCTTGGGCTTCTACTAAACCCATTCTCCAAATGGTGTGCATGGTATCCAGTGGACCCTGGCTTCCCCCCTTCCCGCCTCACTTTAAGAGTTCCCAATGTCTGTTGTTCCCATCATTGTGTCCATGTGTACACAGTGTTTAGCTCCCACTTATTAGTAAAAGAATGAGGTATTTGGTTTTCTGTTTCTGTAATAATTCACTTGGAACAATGGTCTCTGGCTGCATCCACGTTGCTGCAAAGGATACAATTTCAGTCTTCCTTATGGTTTCATAGTATTCCATGGTGTATATGTACCACATTTTCTTTACACAGTCCACCACTGATGGGCACCTAGGTTGATTCCGTGTCTTTGCTACTAATATTACCTCACAGTTTTGTAGATCAGAAGTCCAGCTTGGTGTGGCTGTGCCCTCCTCACAGGGTCTCGGAAAGCTTAAGTTAAAGTCCCTTGACTAGGTTGACTCCTCATCTCGAGGCTCTGGGGAAAAAAAATCTGCTTCCAAGCTCGTTCTTGTTGGTGGTAAATTTATTTCCTTGTGGTTGTAGGACTGAGGTCTCTGCTTCCTTGCTGGCTGCCAGCTGGGGCCAGTCTTGGCTCCTAAAGGTCAGTCCTGTCCCTTGTCACACAAGCCCTACCTCTTCAATCAGCAATGGCTCATCAAATCCTTATTGCATTTTGAATCTCTGACTTCTTGGATCATCCAAGAAAGCTCTGTGCTTTCAAGGTCTCATGTGATTAGGTCAGGCTCGCCGGATAATCTCCCTGTTCCAAGGAAAACAGACTTGAGATTCTAACATCTGTAAAAATCTCTTTACAGTGGTACCCACGTTAGCATTTGGTTGAATAACTAGCAGAGGTTGGGAGGGATTCCCAGGGCTGGGAATCTCGGGAGGACACCTTGGAATTCTACTTACCTCTTGCACAGACCCCCACAGAGGTTGGGAGGTCTAAATCCCCAAGTGTACACGATGTGCCTGGCACATAACAAGCATGTTTCACGTTGGAGGATTTGCATGCAAAAAATCGGCCATTTGGGTTCCCAGAATGGATGAGAACTTGGCTGGGGTGAAAGAAGAAAGTCAGTGGTTGGGAACAACGGGACAGCCTCCAGTTCTTGGCTGAGCGCTTCCTTTGAATCTACTTAGAAACAGGAACTGCCTACACTCCTTGGATGGATGGTGCTGATATTCACCCCGGCTGAGGTCTTTGTTGCGGCAGCAGGGATGAGGCTTTGGAATGAAGGCACAGAAGCCTGGAAAAACCTTCTCAATGAGCCCTCTCAGAAATCATCTACTTGGAGCTTTTGATTCTGAGAAGAGTGGAGAGGTTTTCTCTGACTACAGGTCCAGGATTCAGAAACCACTAAGACAGTATCTTTCTCAAAACTAGTCAAGCAAGGCTCCAGTAGGGAGAAGTAGGCAAGTGGAAACCATCGCCCCCCCCACCCGCCCCCACTAGCCACACACAGGTTGTGGTTGGGCCTCACGTCAAAGTGGCAGGAGGCCATTTCCTCTCCTCGCCTGGCACTGCTGGCGGGAGAGTCCGACAGCCAGTCCCACTGGCTCTGGGAGGAAGACCTGTAGCCACATCCATGAGGATCCACCCTGTGGGTGGGACTGCCTGCTCGTAAGAACTCTGGGTTCTAGTCTGATCCGGGGCAGGCAGTGGGTAAGCAGGAGGGAGATGGACGATCGGGGGGATGGCGTGTACTGTTCACTACAGGAGCCACGGCAGGAGGAGCTCATCTTTCCCGAACCCCCAGACCAGACAATGCTTGTTTCCAGCTGAGTTCCTTTTCCTCCTCCCGGCATGCCCTCCCTTCTCCTCTATCGGCCCCAGCTTCTGGATCTTCTCAAATCTTCCCCCAGAAACACTTCAGCCAATTTATTCCCTTGTCCAACTGTCATTTTTGAAAACCTTCCCAGTCTTCATGCTGTGACTTACAAAGAGAGACTTGGGGCTAGGTTTTCTTTCAGTGACAGCGAGTAGGTGGGCGGAGCGGGGAAGACAGGAGCTTCCGGTGGTGAGAAACACGCACACATACTCACACGTGCGCGTGCACACACACACTTCTAAGAAACGCTGACGGCAGGACAACATAACCTTTCTCCTATCTGAAGAAAACGCCAAGAAAGAAAAGCAGAGACTCATGTTTGTGGTGTAGCCGTCGGAGTGTCTACACTTGGGAGGCATGGCCCTGTTTGACCAGAGCGTTCCGGGGAAACGGACCAGGCATGTGAGCAAAAGGCCAGGCCAAGCTGACCCATCTTGACACGTCCAAGGACAGATGTTGTCTGGCTTAGGCAGCCTGTGGGCCGGGGAAGAGATCTGGAGCTCAGCATCCAAGAATGCGAGGAGAGCCCCCCTTGTGCCATCGCCTGTGCTCCAGGTGAGCCTGCCCACCTGGCATCGCCACGCACTCCAGAAAAGGACCCGGAGCAGCCCATTCCGGCTCGTTAGTTTACGGCCCCAAACAGTGCAGGCCAGCCTCCCCTTGTCCCCTGTGCTCCTCCCTCTTCGCTGTTCAAGACAGGGCCAAATGTGTCATCACGCTGATGAGGCCTGGCGTTGGCTCGCTGGCTGTGATCAGCGGCTGACTACCTGGCAGGAACACTTCCCCTGACTACATCTGTAGCTTGCGTTGTGCCACACTTACATTTTGTGGAGGAAGAGAGGAAGGGAGGGAAGAGACAGTTGACTGAGGAGGCTTGCCGAAAGCCTGAGGGCCTGGGAAGTACCTGGATGGCCCGTCTTACCTACAGTGCGTCTTCCCACTTTTAACTCGACGATTGACATTCAATGAGCAAGTCTTGACGGAAGACACACAACATCCACAACAGTGTACAAGCTCCCTCTTCTACTGCGTGAAGTCAAAAAGGATAGAGGGGAGGGGGGAATGGGGGGCGCACTGTTACCTCCTTCCGATTGGTAATTAGCTTGAGTCGTAGAAAGATACTTTCCACTTCATACTATTCCCTATTCACAGGATGGCAAACAATGAAAAAAAATAACTCATTCTAATAATCTCTTCTGGGCAAGTGGAGAAGAGTGTTGATGTGGCTTATTTTACTACCTGCACCTCTCCTGGTGTGGTGGACGGTTTGCAGATACAGTGACTTTGAATAGCCTTTAATACTAGGATTGGCAGGGTGACAGTCCCATGTGGTTATCAATCACTAGATGTTAAACGCTGGTAAGGTTCTGGCCACAGACACGGAGGCTCATCTGTGCGCTGGGCAAGGCCAGACAGACACTGCTTCTTGCTTGGCTGTCCATCCCAATTTCTTGTCTGCACTGGGATCCGGCAGCTTCCTCGGCCTGCCTGCAGCGGGCACTGGGGCTCCATGAGTGCTTCCCCAGCCTCGTATTTCTCAGAGCACCCTTTCACTGAGCGGAACGAGTGACTCCCTCTCAGAACTCCGGGCGTGATTCAAATTCACACTGGCTAATGGGCCGTCTGTGTTCTGTTTTTAACCCCACTGTAAGGAACACATCTGCTTGTGAATATCACCATGTGGACGTTCACAATACAGTGCGGGTGGAGGGAGGGCGTTCTGGGCCATGAGGTCCAGATTCAACTTTGTAGTGCAGATCACCCTCCTGTCATG